>JAEQBH010002916.1:0-294106 GCA_016808115.1 Tetrastigma voinierianum | reverse complement strand
ATTACATAATTAATATCTAAACTTAAATCATATTAATCTAAACAAGATCCATAGACTAGATGTTTGGGACATGGGGCATTTTGATCATATAAGAACTTCTTGTGTTCAAATCATACATAGAAGATAAAAATGACCAAGAAGGTTTTTATTACTAAAGAACATAGAGATGATCAAGAACGCTTGGAATAAGTGCATACATATGTTGTACCTTTGGCATTTATGCAAAGTTACAAGTACTTCATTCTCACTGATGACTACTCTAGGTTTAAACACACCTATACTAGGTAATATAGTCTTGGATGAATTTTTTTGAATTTAAGATGGAACAGGGAAAACATATTGGCTAAAGATTAATATCAAGGGTCTTTGGTCAAATAATCAAAACCATCTATCTAATAGGTTTGATTCTTTTCTTATATATATCCTATAAAATTGTGCAATAAAATTATAAATTTGAGCCATGCATTTTCCAAAATAAGCATGAATTTAAAAATATTTTTGAAAGTTAAAATTGCCTTAGCAGTTCTAAAACTGACAAGCTCCACTTACCAATAATTTTCCGACTAAATGATTCCTAGTTGTACCCCACCTCGTATTTTACAAAATTGATGGAAGTAATGCATGCCAATATTTAGAGATTTCTATGGAAAAACATAATTTTCAATCTTATTCGTGGATAGCCACTCTAATTTGATAGTGGAGCATATGTTCCATAATTTCAATCAGGATTGCATATAAAAATTTAGCTAGTATTGTAAATTCTGAAAGCCTCAAAGCAATTAACAGCTGATATTACCAACATGATGGTTCTTTATTGCTTGAAAAAATGACAAAAGAAAGTACAAAAATAAATAAATAAAAATGAATATATTTATCTTCATTTTCCCTTTTCTCTTATTTGATTTTCTTCTCTATCTTCCATTTGATTGCTCAAACTTCCAATAATCCAGCCTTTCCTAAGATTTTCTAGACCCAACCAGCCACTGTAGTCACTGAATTGATCACACACTCCTTTTTACCTGTTTGGTAAACGACATTGGATCAGAGATTGAAGGATATTAGCTGTTTTAATTTCAAAAGTTGATTTGGAATATTGGTTCAATATGCCTCATCAATTTGAAAATCTTTAATTACATTGAATTAGTGGTATCAATCCCATCCACGGAGAGTGGCTCTCCTTTGTGAAGGTCAAAATGGCCTTTCGCTGGGCTTCGGATACATTCCCCAGAATATGCTTTCCATACTCGACTTGGAATCTTGTCATAATTAACTAAAGCCCCCTGAAAAACATATTCTATAGGCAACCAGTTTTCAAGGATGTTGAAAGATCACATTAATGTACTTCAACTTGTCTATGACGTAGATCCAGTACAGAATTAATATACATAAAAATATAATGTACTTAATTCTAAATTGTAAAGGGGTGGTTGCATGCTTTTCCTTAGCATCATAGCTTTAAAGAAAGTGTGTGTTCATGTTGACAGCATTTTCTTCAAAAAAAATCATGGTCAGAAGAGAACATCTCACAGTTGTCCTCCCATTGTTAATTGGTTACTTTGCCCCTCATTAACAAATTGTTTAGCTTGCACTAGCTTGTTTAATGTGTCTAATTTATCTGTATTCGCGACCTATATATGCTAATTAAGTCTTTACTAGTTATAGCCTTGTTGCACCTAGAATGTATAGGGTGGGAGGATGGGGGGACCTGCCTATGATCTCTGGATCTTTGTCTACTACTTCATTCTATGGTTATGGAATTTGACAACATAGTACTGCAATTACCTCAGAAATTACTGGAATTTATTTAACTCAACTTGTTAATGATGAATCTATGGGAAAGGTATTTATGTTTTCTATCATGTTTCATGGCTTTTAGTTTAATTTAGACTTTACTAAGGTCTTTTTATACTTGCTCCATATGTTAAATTCTCATTCTAAGTCTTAGTTTGGGTATGGTCATAAAAATCAACTAAAAGAAAAGGTTTTGGAGGTTAGGGTTTTTTCGAAGGAGTTTTTTTTTCATTTTTTAATCTTTTCCAACCAAGCCTTTTTATAGATTAAAAGAGAGATGGTCATGCAAGACCTTCCATTTAGATTAACTATTCCCATTATTAATCTAAAATATTTTTCATACATGCAACTTCCAAAATATTGTAATGATGTAACTTTGGAAATACTTTACTGGGAATTTAAATAAAATGGAATATTTACTTTATTCCTAGTTATGAGTAACTTATTAAATATTCAAAGATTACTATGGCACAAAACTTTTTCATCAACAAGCCCAGCTAAACTGGCTTAGGCTTTGCTAAATTCAAATAATCCTCCAATGCCCAAAAATTCAGCCTTCCTCAATCAATATAGTCAAAATGAGACAGCGATACAAATGAATTCCATATTCATGTGTAAATATTGAAACATATGAAATACCAAAAATGCCCTTAAGGGATTTTAATTTTTTCTTTTAATGTGTTGTAGAAACCTCATGAGAAATGGATTCATTTGAGGTTTATTATCACCTTAGTTTATTACAACATTTTTCTTATTTTGATTTTACAATGAGAAATGGATGTTATCAATTTACATATTATTTATCAGTCTCAAATAATATTCTAGTTAGGTGATAATTTATATATTTTCATTTATTAAAAGAGGTTGATTTCTAGAAAATTTTAGTAAAATGAATACTCTTTTGAGGTTGATTTTGATTTTTTTTTAATAAATTTTGATCATATATTCTCATCTTCAGCATAAAGATTTGATAATCAATCTCGCATTAGTGTTAGGCATAAGTTGATGTATGGACTGCTTTCATGCAATGTTAATTTAATATTCAGATCCTTGTTTTTTTCTTTTCTCTTTTTTTGAAAAGATCCATATCCTTGTTAAATAGAAGTAAGTATATGAAACAAGTGTAATTAATTAAGGAAACACTTCGTAGGATGGGTGGTGGATTGGTTAATCAAAAATTTTCAGCAAAGATTCAATATGTTGTAAGAAAACAAAAAAATAAAGTAAGGAATAAAGTGAAGAGAGATGCAAACACCTATGTTGGTTTAAGAACCACACTTATGCCCTCTGTCCTCATTTTCCTTTAGAATAAGGGTTCCGTTGGAGAGATGCAAACATTTTTATAGTGGTTTGACAATCTTGCCTATATCCTTTTTCTAAGCGAGGTTTCCTACTAATTAATTAATGCTTCAAATCAAGCCCTCCAACTTAATATAGGTTTGCGCTGAGATTATTTCATATTTCGTTTCAAAGGTTCTATAAGAAAATGTTTGCATTAAATTCAACTTTGATGAAGATTTGATAAAATAGATGTGAAATGCTGGTAGGACCAGTAAAGTGTTAGTGAGGTGATCTAGTAGTTCAAGGATGTGGAATGAGGATGTCAAATTAGGAGTAGAGAAGCGGACTTGGGAGCCTTACGAGGAGTCTACAAACTTGGAGGCCAAGGTGCTTGGAGCAAGGTAAGCAATGATGGAGCACAGGATCGATTTAAGCGAGAGAGTTGAGTGAATCACAAGAGATCTGAACTTATAAGCTATTGAACCAGAATTAAAAACAAATTAGGCTTCTATTCTAAAGATGATACTTTATCAACAAGTGTCCTATTTCTACTATGATAGCTTAAAGGCAAGAATTGAAAATAGAAGGTAGAGTTAGGTGCATTAGGAAAATGATCTATACATCAGACTTCCAAGATTGAAGTGCAAGGCTATAAATTTAGGGCTTTGAAAGGTTTCAATATGAATTCTAGGAGCAAAGCTTGAAGATAAACAAGTAAAGTCCAAAAGTGCTGAACAAGTGTAGAGTGCAGATACTCGATTGAGGCATTGCACGTTAAAAACCTTTCACCTTGTGTGAAAGATGATGTTCTTATTTTCTTGATCTTATATTAATGTAATGTGGGTTATGGGTGTGCGATGCTATTGAGAGGGGAATGAAGGAAGTTCATTCCAAATTCCACTATGAGTGATTAGGTTTCAAGAAGGGCCATGGGTAAAGAGGAAGTCCTATACCACATAAGACTAGTTGTAAACCTTGAATCAAATTATTGAGAATATTTACATTTGGGCACAACCCCGTGGACGTAGATAGTTGTCGAACCACGTAAAAAGATTTTGTGTTCTTGTATATGTTGCATACATCTTATATCTCTTCTATACACAGACAGTCACACAGGGGAAGTTCGGACATTCGCACTAAAGTCTGAATGCCCACACAGTCCTAACATCAGGAATTGTGCTTAAGAACATAAACTTTTTTTCTGTCAATTGGTATAAGGGCAAGTCACTCTAAGTTATTGAGTGAGATCCTTGGCTAATCTACTCATGTATGCGAATATCAGATGGATTCGATGAAGGACAGAATGTTCAAAAAATGTCTCCATTTGTTTGATGATCAAAACTACGGTGACTAAAAGGTACACATGAGTATGTTCATCAAGTCCCTAGGAATGGAGGTATGGCAATCCGTCCCAGCCAAAATTATCAATGGCAAAACATGATTTGATTATTTTTACTTTTTGTACAAGATTTTATTATGTTCCATCTTGCAAGCATCATTGAAAATAACTTGTTCTATAAATATATTAATAATCCACAAAGAAATATCAAATCTTGTAATTAGTCAAGTTTTGAAACATTAGTTTAAAATATTTCAAGTATTTTATTTAAGAAATAGATAAATTTTCACTTTAGAGCTTGATTTTTATTACAATGATATCAAGCATAGTAATTATAGATAGACTTTGATTTTTATCACAAAAGACATTAACCATAGTAATTATAGATATATTTAAAACCCTGTAAATGATTGATTAGATATCATTATAAAAAATTTTGGGAATCTTTGGTGGTGGATGACCAAAGGTTAATGCAAACGACCCAAGAATGTTTAGGTAATAAGAAAAACTTGATTTGACGTAGTAATGACGTTTATAAAGATGATTATGCCTCCTATTTGTACACTTTCACTTTATTTTAACCAAAGAAAAAGCCATTCACTCAATTTCACACAACACTACAAGAAATTAACAGTTTACCTATTGAACATTTTTGTAGGTAATAACTGAAATTTTGTATGTAATCCAATTTACCTATTGATTTCCTACAAAACACAATTGTAGGTAATATAGATGTGATGCCCCTAACCCGGCGCCCGATGGGGTGTCAAGAGAGGGTGTCACACTTCGGGACTGGGATTCTTTAACCTTTTCTTTCTCAGAGCTGACACTTGTACATGTTTTCTCATTCATATGCACAATTTCTGTAATAACTAAAATTCTTTTACATATATATTATACATACCACCATAGTGGCATTCATTATATTCTATACACATATTCTTGAGTCCCTTTACTTGTACTATTACAATTTCACTATTACAAAACTATACATATACCTGTCAAATCGATGAAATCAGAGATTGCGGAACAGTGCGGTGAACACCTATCTTTGAGATGGCCTGTGCTGCTGATGTGGGATGTCCTATCCTTTTGCCTCCGCTTCTGCACCTACACGGATTAAAACCCGTGCTAAGCTTTACACTTAGTGGGAAAACATATACATGGACGACCAATAACATTGATCGTCGCAAGCTTATTCAAATGCTTTCATATGTCTTTTACCTGTTTCTAATCTTTTTCATCTTTCAGTTATATGACTTATTACATTCTATGTACTATTACATATATCATTTCTTATCCTGTACCTATATCATGTCTCCTTTCATGTAGTGGCTACACGCCCATGCTATACTATTCATTTCTTACATATTGTATTATAATATATTTTCTTATACGATCTTGTATTGTCATATACTTTGCATTTGCGTTTTCACTCTGACTATAGAATTGGCATTCCACGGTGGTCGAGAGGGAACCTCAAATCTGTTGTCATTCAATAACAATGTGATTTTGTTTAACAGTATGGTCGCTGGTATAAATTGGCGTTAAGCAGCGGTCGAGGAATCTCATCATGTTTGTCATTATGTAGCAATGTGATTTCATGTACTTGCATATTTTGTCATATACTTTCATTTCATCTTGTACTTCCCTATATTTTCATCTTGTACTTTTCATATACTATACTTTCCTATGATTTTCATATACTGTACTTTCATATGCTTTTCATATACTTTATCTGTCATATACATTTCGTGTCATTGACACTTTATTTCTTAACCTTGTATACTTAGCCATTATGTTTTATGTTTCGTGCGCATAAACCTTAGAAGCGGATACGAAATACTTGTATGTACGAAAGTCACCCATCAACTGTCTGAGACAATGATCTCTATTTGTATGTACCCGAAGGTACTATCACTGTACGAGACAATGATCTCTATCTGTATGACCCAAACGAGGCCGCTAGAATGATCCAAACGGGATCTATGTCATCGACCCAAACGGGGCCTCGATATTTGTAAATTGTATGCTGTAACAACTATATCCCTATAGGCATGCCTATCTATCCCTCTACCAGGTTCTAAGCAGACAATCCATGTGTATTTTATGTTCAGTACATATCTCATATTCCCGAATAATTACTATTATTCGGTAATCATATGCGATATTTACAACCATATATTTGTATCTTTGCATTTTTCATATATCTTTTAACTTCAATTTACTGTATTCATAATTCTTTACCATACATGTAACTATTTCCTATCATTTGTGCATTTATAGCATGTATTGTCTAATCGTATGCCTAATCTCATGTGATTCTATCATATATTCTTTTCATAGTTTCTCTATTCATATTGTTATTATTCTTATCATATTATATATTCATATATATTCTTATTTTATCTAATTTATATCCTTCAATACGATCAGGCTGCTTGAAATCCAGTCCTAAGAATTTCAATATTCAGTCGAAATCTTGGGACTAAATCCTGCAACCTATTCATTTTCGAGCAACCTATGCCATTACATGACTTTATTCAAAGTAGGAAAATTCCTTACCTCTGCGTGGAGTTTGTGAAACTCCGGGTTTTGGTACTGCAGCGTGCTTCATACGTGCGTGGATCAACTGTCTCTTAGTCCCGACCAATTTTGGCGTAGTCGGAAACGCCATAGATCTGAGAAAATATCGAAACTTAGGAATTTCCGAACTTCTTACTTGAATTCTTGGCGAAAATCCACCGTGTTATGAATGCTTCGGCGTGCTTATTTCGTTGAAGTAGATAAACTTTCGTTCTTGGCCCGACGAATTTCAACGATTGAAACTCCGTATATCGAAGAGAGAAGCGAAGAAAATAAAAATAAAATAAATCTCTCACGCTCAGTCTCTCTCTCACGTCTCCTTATCCGTCTGAGATCAATTTTTTTTTCTTTTTTATTCTTATTTTATTATTTTTATTATTATCATTATTATTATTATTATTATTATTATTATTATTATTATTTGGATCTATAGCTCATATTATTACATTCGGTCGTTTTACCAGAAAATTTTTATTTATTTTTAGTTCACTTTATTTTAAATGAACTTAGCCCAAGCCATTTCGACTTAGAGATTTTCATAAAAATCCCAGTCGCGAAATCACTTGAGACTTATCGCTAGAAAATCGTAAAATATTCAGAATGATCACCGGAATTTGACAAAACTTTTAAGGTCGCTAGATTTGTGAGGCAGATTATTGGCCTTGATCCGTTTAGTCATCAAGATCTGAAATTTCTAAGCTTCCTTGAGCCATTCAGCCAATTTACTATTCTTGCTTTTAAGTTTCTCAATTTGCATTCTAAATCCCTTCTTGCTTCTATTTCTGCATTAATTTCTCTTAGTTCCTCTTGGATATATGCTCTTCTTATATTATGACATTTGGGTCCTCAAGTGGTGAATTACCACTTTACCCTTGCTTTTTGTACTAATTCCAGGTCTCTCGCTTTATTTTTCACAAATTCAATTTATCTTTTATTACACCCTAATATGTCCGAAAATTGCTAGGGTATATTTCAGGGTGTTACAATAGAGGTCAGTAAAAAAAATTTACCTAAAAAACTTGAATAGTAGGTAATTTACCTACAGACGCATTGTAGATAAATGGTATGTATTTTTCATGCCATATTTTGTCAAGAAAATGACTTACCTATTGTTTTTGTTATCAATAAATTTAGTGACTATTGTATTATCGATAAATTTTGCAAGTAAATTAAAAGCTTTTGTCACTATATTGTTGGTAATCTGTAGGTAACGTGGTTGCCTAACTTGAAATTTTAGTAGGTAATCGTAAGTAAATTGGATGCCTAACTTGCCAATTTAGTAGATAATCTATAAGTAAGTTGGCTGCATAACTTGCCAATTTAGTAGGTAATCTGTAAGTAAGTTGGCTAGCTAACTTACCAATTTAGTAAGTAATCTGTAGGTAAGTTGACTACCTAACTTGCCAATTTAGTAGGTAATATGTGTGTAAGTTGGCTACCTAACTTGCCAATTTAGTAGGTAATTGTTGGTAATTATACATATTTTTATAAATTTAAGTTAATTTAATTATAATCCTGATAAAAAAATAATAAATTTACACAAAAAAAAAATGATATATAATTGAGAATGCTCATAAAATCATAACAATAGTGCAATTAAACTATTCAAATTGCATAAAACCTATATAGAAAGTGAAGCTAAAGTATAGTCTTACATAAACTATAAAAGTGAAAATAATAAAAAGTCACAAAACATGTTCACAAAGTATAACATGATAAAATGAAATCATCAAACAACAATGGATACTACTTTTGAATTGCATTGTTGTCGTTGTCAGTCATCTGTATGATCATCATCATGAATAGGGTCATAATCAAGGCGAGTAGGTGCTAGGGGTGGTTGTTCAACTCTTGACATTTCATCAACACACTGTAATAAGTGTTCTATTAGTATTTGCAAATCTTTGATCGCCTCCTCTTGCTAAGTAATCTTTTGTCTCAGGTCTTGAATTTTGTCTACTTTGTGTTGAGGAGAAGGGGACGTAGTTGAAGTTGAAGCAACATTAGTCCTGTAGTACTCACTAGCATGGGACCCAAGACCTTAAATTATACTCTTTTCCACCCACAATATTGAAAAATAAGTCATTTTCGATGCATTCTAACTCTTAGATTGTATTAAACTCTTCTCTGGCCCGAAGAGCATCTAGTAAAAATTTAAAACAATTAGAATATCATAATAAAATTAAGTTCAATAAGGCACATTAATCAAATTAATTAACTTACGTTAATGATTTGAACTTTTATCAATAAATGTCTTGTCACCCTTTTTTAGTGTGTATATAGAAATAACTAAGTGTAAAGTGGGAGTGTGTCCAAGTTTTGAGCACAAATATACATAAATATACTTAACAACAACATAAGTATCATTCAGAGGAAGGAACTGAAGTTATGTGTAATCTTCCTCAATATTAAAAGAAATGTAAAGCCTTATTGAAAGATGAATGCAAACAAATATTGATTTCTTAAGCCTTATTTGATTATTTTAGAAAATGGAAGAAATTCAATACTTAATGAAGAATTGGAAAAATTAAATAAAAAATCAGATAAACTAAACTAATGTAACTTTTTAGTCCATTAATATCCACTCAATTTAGTCCTAAGTGGAAAGAAAGAGAGGAAATGAACCCGCAAAAGAAGCCTTGACACTACCCTTCCGGTGGCGGGCGTGCAAACCACTGAAATCCCGGTAGATTACCTCTAACGACTAAAAACTCTGTGAAGACGAAGCCGTATTGCTTACTAAAACCTCCTATAAAAATTTTCTTTTCTAAACTTATGATTTATAAAATTTGACATAATAGTTGCATATAGGACATGTCCCAAATCTGTATACATCGATTTACTATATCAAAATATGCCTTGACATACCAACACATTCTCACAAACTACTCTATGTACATATATGTTCCATTATACATATTCAAAGTATTTTCTTACTTAATATTCTTCTTAACGGCTGCATGCGATGTCGGGACAAACCCTGTATGCTCCGATGCTTTGCGATACTTGTCACGCGGAAGTGATTTTTAAAATACAAAATAATGAAATTAAGCGAGCTCGGTGAGTGTATACTTTTAACTTGTCTCAAAGCGTAAAACTATAACTTCTGAGATATTTTGGCCTTTGCTACTAAAGTTTCTAAAACTTTACATAACTGCTTTGCTTTTTAAAAGTTCTGAAACTTTTATGCCTTCTTAAGTTTATAAAGCTTTTTTAATGCTAACGCTTGCTGCTTTGCTTTGCTTTTAACAAAAACATAAAACTCTCATTTCTTGCTTGCTTAGAAGTTTATAAAACTTCTCAAATTTCTTTGCTTGCTTTCTTTATCTTGTTTGAAAAGTTAAAACTTTGTGGCGGCTTTTCTTTAAAAGTTTCTCAAAACTTTTTCATAAAAGCGGGAGCACAGAACAGCCGCGTTCTTTGAAAATAAAGCGGGATGCAGGTTCGACCGTTTGCTTTAAAACTCCGGAAGCACAGGCGGCCAAGGAGACGATAGTTGATTTTGAGCGTATATTATCTTATAAAGCATCCAATGGCTGGGCTATTTTCTTTGCTGTGCGCAGTGAGCGCGGAAGCACAGAGCGGCCGTGCCGGTGGAAGGACACGGGTCCGCATCACTTTCGAGTGAATATGGTGGAATTGACACAGGTCAGCAATCGCGTAATTTAGTTAGAGCTCGCTAACCTTATATACTCTGTCGTGCCACAGTCTCCTTTAAATGCATGATGTATGTCCTAGTTACTGGTAGAGTGGCCAAAATCGTGTATGAGATCACTGCTGTATGCGTCTTAACATCTGGAATCACTATGGGTTCTTGCTTAGAAGCCCAAGGAAGGCACATTTTTCGCAACGTTAACAGCGCCTTGCTTGCTTCTTTCTTTGAAAATGGTTTTACAATTTAAAACCATTTAACCTATTTACTTGAAAAATGGTTTAATTGTGAAACCATTTACTTACTTTTCAAAAATGGTTTAAAGCTGAAAGCGCTAGTTTCAACTTTCTCAATTCATTGCTTGCTTGAAAAGTAGTTTCTGTCAATAATAAATCTGAGTGTAAGCAGTTTGTAATAATAATAATAATAATCTATTTAGTATTGGAAAAATGAGTTGACATTCAGCCTCTTTTCTTCTGTAAAAACGAATGAGTTCACTTGGCTCCACGCATTTCTTTTAGCTATCGCTCGATCAATTAGATCCTTGTAGCGTCAATGTATTAAGCTGATTCTGTGACTTGGTCTTTCTGATTAAAATTCGAAAATATGTAGTACGAATGCCATTCAGAGAAGCGTATAGGTGGTCTAAGTAAAGGGACTTTATATAGTCTAAAGCTTTAAAAAACATTTCAGAAAATTCACATTGAACTATGCAGAATAAAATCACTGAAATTTAGCAAGCTATCAGAAGCCGTTCACGAGTCAGTGGTTATCAGAAATAGTCAAAATTTCTACTAAAGTCCTGGCTAGTCACAAAATTTTGGGATGGGATTTATATGTGCTCTAGGAATATTAGTCGTTATATGGTCTTTGGCTAAATGTGTAGTAGGAAAGATTTCCTACTGCTTGGAGTTTATTATTAAAGATTTTGGTGTCCACGCGTAGCTCGTCGCGTGAATAGCTTTCTCTTAGTCGAAAAGTGCGGACCAGCTAGAATGGGTAGATCGGCCCAAAAATTTAGGTTTTTCGCGTATTTCTGGTCTCGGTGAAATCATATGTGTTTTAGTCTTCGCGTAGCCTCGTTGCGTAAATGGCTTTTAAGTATTTAATAAAATGAAATCGACGGTCAGTTACCGTAAATCGAGAAGAAGATTTAAAAAAATAAAAAGCCCAAAAAATCATCTCTCTGCACCCTGACTCTCATTTGCCAGCTGTATTTTGTTTGATTTAAATCTTTTTATTTTTCTTTTCTTTGGAATTCAGGACCCATATGGCCGCTTTATTCCCAGCTTTTTGATTCGTTTTAGTAAAAACGATTTATTTTGTCGGGTTTGATTTTATTTATCGCGAGGTGAATGTTAACTGTATTTGTATCGTTTTGAATTTTCAAAATCCGTTCGGGATTTGCTCACATGTCAAGTCGCGCAGAAGTCCGTAAAATATTATTTGTCTCGGAGTCGCGAAACTTTTCTAGTCATTTAGATTTTCTTGAGGCAGACTTAACAGTAGCAGTCAGTTTAAATCATCCGAATCTAAGAATTTTGAGGCTTATTGGATTATTACGGTAATTTATTATTATTAATTCATATTTAAACTTGCATTAATTATACTTTCACCCCTCAACTTTCTTAATTGTAAATTTAATAACCAGCGTTTAAATATTCTTAATCCAACTTTTGAAATTCTCTTATGGCAAATATAGCAATTATGCGCTACATATCGGCTTTTCTTTAAATGACAATTGTACCCTTGTTTAAGTACCAAGTTTCGGGTTCCAAAATTTATAATTTATAATTTCATCTCCAAAATCTTCTGATGTGACACTTGGTACTCTTATACACCCCTACATTATCTTATGCTTGTCTGGCTCTCTCGGGACGAGATATTCCTGGCTTATTATATATGCCCTACTAAATAAATGTTTTTGGTGATGTTTCATCCCATTCGAGAAAAAGCTGCGGCCAAACTGACCCACCTCCTTCGTTTTGGATGTGTGGTTTTCGGAAAGAACTGTCATCTTTCGTTGCATAACCCATTACCATTCATTTCACTATTAAAAATTGTTTGGTTTTTCGCATGACTAGATAACCCATGCATCTTGACCTTTATTTTATTTTACTCTCTACTTTTATAGGCAAACAAAGCAAAACCATCAAAAGCATATCAGATCACATGCATATTGGCTCTTGTTCTTCACTTATAGCTTTAAGTCATTCACAAGCAAGACTTCCCAATTCTCTATCATCTGGCTATGGGGGCACAAAATTTGTAGTTTATAGCAAGAAGGGTTTCATTAGTAGGCTAACCCTCATTTTCATTGTGACATGCTTAGTGGTTCCTTTACTACACTCAAATTCAAAAGGATGGTGAAATAAAATCGTGTGCACTCCTCATGGCTCTCTGCTATCGTGTTTGTCGCACCCCCTTGACTAGATGTTGCAGTCGATATCAATTCATCTTCATCTTTATTCATGAATTATACCTCTCTCTGTATATATATATATATATATATATATATATATATATATATATATATATATATATATATATATATATATATATATATAGACCAAATTTTCCAAGTAATTAGCACTGTTGTCGAAGACTAAATAAAGTCCCCAGCAAGAGCACTAAAAATTTGTTGCTTGATTTTAATGAAAATATGTGTTTGTCCTTTTTGTAAACTTGATTCATTAAAAATTTTGATCAGTCTAAATCACTGCAAGTGCACAGATCGTACAAGTAATAAAAGTGAATTTTCATTAAGTCCGGATATCGTTCCCACGACGATTGATGAGGAATCACAAAACCAACTACCCTAACTACCAAGATCCTTACTATTTGAACTCCAATATTAAGACGATTAGAGAACGAATAAAATAATACTAAAGTAATTTCACTAGTATACATAAAACATATTAATAAGAGTGGAATTGAGAGTTCACTGAGTGAGACAACATTAGGAAATAGACCAATGAATAATTGTCAATTTCTGCACCATTTTGAATCATAGCTAAGCCAAAAGTTGGAAAGCTGAATTTGTCAAAGATGCATTGTGGTATGGTTTGGATTTCTCCCTTAACCATACATTTCACTAGTTAGAAATTCATGTTTCTTTCGAAATCATAGGTCTAATTAGTCACTTATAATATATAATCTTCTTTCTAAGATGTGGGTATTTTTCCTTTTCAGCACTTCACAACCAAATCTTTGGACTGAATAATTCTTGTCCCTATAGACAAGATATTGCAACCCTTCTCCAACTTGGTTGGCACCTCATCCTTCAATGATGATGAAACTCTCCATCACCTTGATTAGATCTATGCTAACATGGGATTAGAATCCTTTCATCAGAAAGAGGAGAAACCTTTGAGCGATTAAACTGATACTTCATCAAACTATCCTCAAACCATGAGTAAGTTAGTGATTTATCTGAGTAATCTTTCAGAGTTCATTATTTTCAAAGTATTAGTCAACCATACCCCTGGCTTGCTCTTATGCCCTCGGAGATTCTCCATCTGTTTCACGCGGAGAACTCTTACAAATTAGAGCAAGATACAATACTTTGTTTGGGTACACGATACTGGTATTTGGAACAATTAAGTTCAAAAATAATACCAATCAAATAAATTCAAGAATTCTAACTACGAAGTTTTTCCACTTTGTGCAGAAAAATAACAATCATCTTGACCCATTCCACAGAGAGCTGACCTTTCAAAAGCCCCAGTTCCTCATATCGTGATGGCTGATCAAGAAAATTCACTGAAAGTGTAAACGAATTGAACTAAATGAAAGAGAAAATTTTACAAGAAATTCCAACTCGAAGCTACACATCATTTCATTACTCAACTCCAGAAAATCAAAAGAAAAACTAACTAAAAACTACGTTGAAACTAAATCTACTAAAAAGGAAATAAAAGAAAATTAAAGTAAAAAAAATAGTGTACAAAAAGTCTTCAACTACCCAGTAGTCCTGGAAATGCCGAAGCTGCGCATAGTGCCCTAGATGTGTTTATTTATAGACTATCCAATGTTGGTACGCCCAGCGTATTTGTGGATCCCCCAGATTTATGGCCCCGAATTAGTTTGCTTTCACATCGCGACATAGAAAGTTACGTAGTGATAGAGTCTTTAGTCTTTATTCTTGGCTTACGTCGCGACTATCTGGAGTTTTACAATGCGGCCAGTTCTGCGAGCTTTTTCTTGGATTTTGTCGCAGCCGGACTTTGATAATCTTCGCAGCGGTGTTTTGATCACGACAATCTTGTTCTTGTCTGGCGGAATGTCTTGTGTCGCGACCTGAAATTTGTTACCAGCTCTTTATACATACGCCTCTAAGCGTCGCGGCATAATTTTCTTTGTGGTGACAAGCATTTTTCTCTTTAGTTTGTCTACTCTCTATCGTGTGTGGATTTCTTGTTCTGCAACCTCTGTATGTGAGGTTTCTGTTCTCGTTTACTCTTCTTGAATTCTCGTTATCAAGTCGTTATTAAACACCGAATCTATTGAACAAACATAGCTGTTAATCTAATTCTCCTAAATTATATGATCTCAACACCTGCAAATTCTATCACTCTGTAGCTTTATTATTGTGATAAAAACTGCTCTCACGGAATTCTTCCTTCAATTCTTCGATATGTTGCGGCTTATAGATTTCTTTGTCGCCATTCCTCTTACATTACTCTTCAACTTCTTGTCGTGACATAGAATTCCTTGTCGCGACAAAGTTAACCTCCACCTCATGTTTTGTTTGTCGCGACATAAATAATCTTTGTTGCGATAAAGTTCTGTTGCTCTTAGTTGTGAACTCTAAATGTTATGTTGCGACAAAAATGCTTCCTTGGGCTAGTCCCATGTTGAAAACTTTGTTCTGACAAAGCGACTACTGTCGTGGCCCGACCGTGTTATATCCCTTGCCATTTTAAACCGCGACCAATTTGTCTTTTATCGCGATAGAGTTCATATGCTATTCTTCATACTTTTATGTTGCGATAGAGTTAGGATTATCGCCACAAAGTTCCTTTGCCATTTTCCTTGATCATTGTCACGACGGAGTTAAGAGTGTCGTGACAGTCTTCTTTACATTCTTCTTTAGCAATGTCACGACAAAAAACTCTTTGTCACGACAGAGATTCTATTTCTGCCTTGAGTTTAGCCTAGACTTTATTGCGGAGCATACGTCTTTGGGCTGCGACGCATAGTTCTAGTGCGCGGAAATTCTATCACGACATGATGGAGTGCCCGAAAGCACTCATTACCACAGGCCCAGAAGTTAGCGAGATTTAGGATCGCTTTCATATATATATGGCTGTGTTTTGATTACTTATGTGGTTTTGCCGGAGAAACAGGAAAATGCGAAGGAGCCTTGTAGGAGGCACGGAAAATTAATTTTGAAGAAGCGGCCCAACATCGCGATGTCCCAATGTCGTGACATCGCGACGTTGCAGAAAAATCTCAACAAACCTTATCTCTTGGAGAGGCTATAAAAGGAACAGGAGAATCACATTGAAGGGGATCGAAATCAAATTGCAGAACTAGGGTTTGAGGAATTGGAGCTTGGAATAAGAGAAAGAAGACTAGAAGACCGACCTTTGGGAGAGAAGACTTGAAGAACCCGGGAGATCATCATTCCCTCGATACTTAAAGTTTTCTCTATTCCTATTACCATGTCTTGCTTTTTATTAGTATTGGAACATAACATAATGAGGTTCTAATTTCGTGATTTAGGGTGTTGGTAGAGTTTTGGACATGAATGCTATGTTAAAGCTTTGCTTTTTATAATTCCATTATCTTTTATATGTTGTCTTACCATTAACTCATGCTTGGATGAAATCATATTAATTTCTGATCAATCTTAATATGTGAGTGGTTCTTTGTAAGATCTAAGAAGTGTATGAAGAATTATACATAGTTGGGTTAACTTAATAAACTTGGTAATATAGGATTATCAATGATTAGGAGGCTTAGAAGTTCTTTGCACTCTATGCACCTTTAATGCTTAGGGTTGAGCCAAGGAGCAAGAAACCTTGTGATAGAGGAAGGTCAAATGACCTTGAGAAAGGCTTTGATTACATTAGAGAAGTGTCGCCTTGGAAAACACTATATTAGATAATGGAATGGAATCGCAGCATTACATAGTAGGATTGTCCAACAACACCAACACCCTAATCTTTTTGCATCTTTAATCACTTTTACATCTAAAACGAACAATCACTTTAGTAATAGTTTAATTAGTTTTTAAGTCCGCCTAGCCATCATGATTGCTAGTTTGAATATTAGAGAAGTATTACAATTTTGGTACTTAGCATACTACGATTAAGGTGTTCCTTGTGGATCGATATCATGTAGGTACGCACTACTTGACAAGCGTATGCTTAGTAGAATAGGCATAGCATACATTTGCATGTTCGCAAAAACACGATCCGCGTAAAGCCTATCAAGTTTTTGGGCGCGTTCTTTGGGGAATCCCTATTTATTCGTAATGTTTATGCTAATATCGATACTAAGTACTTCTTTGGTACTTCAGACATTTGTTTAGCTTAAATTTTTTATGCTGCTTTTTTTCTTTTGCTTTATGACAAACTTACTTGAAGTCACGTTAGGTTGTATCGTGGAGCACATGAAAATCTTATTCCCTTTGGATCTACAAAAATAGAGAACTTTGAAAAGAATTACGAGGATAAGAGAGAAGCGACTAGAATGGAACAACTACCTATGGGGCCAGATGGAAGGAAATAGAGGCAGCGATTTTGGTTGTTGGGGGTAGTATACATCCTGATGCGGCAAATATGGGTACTTTGTTGCAACCTATCAGGGATTATGGTCGCCCGTCTGCGGTTACACCACCGTGATTAGGAGACCCGATGTCGGCTAACAACTTTGAGCACCGATCCATCACCCTCCGATTCTGCAAGGAATCCCGTTCCATAGGCTTCGCGCATGGGGGCCCCGAATGCTCATATCCTTAACTTTTGGAAGTGTAGCGTCTGATGGGTAACAATAGGAGAAGACGGATTAACTGGCATGAAACGGTGTTTCCGTTCTCATTCGCGTCAAAGCGGCGGTGATTTGGACTGCCTGATCGAAACGTCGTGGATGACGTTGAAAGCGCGAACACTGGTGTTCTTTGCTGTTAAAGCGGCGGTTGAAGTGACGTCGTGCTTTTATGGTGCTGGGAGTGGTTGAGCATGGAAGTTGAGATCTTGTTTACAGAAAGTGCTTCCACCGCTGGTTTCTTAGAGTGATGATCCATTGTGCTTTTCTAGTAGGTTGAGTCATCCCACTAGGACTCTTATTGGCCTTACGGAGGAAGCGATTATGAAACGAAGTAGAACATCAAATTCTTAAGAACATAGCCTTGAATGATTGTCGATGGCCAATTGAGAGAGCGACACCGAAGAAACCAGGTGGGGTGTTCTATTTAGACATGTTCAAACATGCGCTCAGTATCTACATTCTCCAGAAAATTACAAGCTTCTCGGCAATTAGGTTCTCAAGTATCCCACGCGTAAAGTTGAAGAAAGCCTACGCATGCGAGCAATGTCATGGACCTCATCCTACTTCTCAGTGCCTAATGATGAATGCCATGGGGGATATGACTATTGAACAAGCTAAATAAATGGTGAAGTTCCCCCAAAACCAGAACTTCAATCCATATGGTCAAGATTACAATCCGGGGTGGAAGAACCATCCTAACTTCTCATGGAAAAATCATAATGTAGGTAATCCTATGAAGCAAGCGAAACCTCTCCAGCCACCTAAAGAGAAGAAGTCGAGTCTAGATCTGAAAATTGAGCGATTAAAGCGTATGCATATGAGTAGCAGTGAAGTCATGACAAGTTCGAATGAGACTAGGGCATCGATGAGCAATCGGCGGCTTCGGCTTGATTTGGAGTCGAATGGAGGCGCAAATGGCCGTTATTGAGCGAAGAGGCAACATGAAATCTCGCTAATACTTTTGAGGTTCAGCGAGGAGAGAAGGAAAGGAGCATTACAAAGTTGTAACCCTGAGGAGTGGTAAGACTCTAGAACAGTTAGTGGAGGCCCAAGAAGAAGAGAAAAACCCTGTGGGAGATGAGAAAAGCAGTGTTGAGATTGCTGAAGATGTTGAAAGGTTAGCAAAGAAACCAGTCTCAGATACACCAGAGAAAGTTGAAGTCCAGAAACCTAAGTATGATGAGAAGCCTATTATCCCATATCCACAGCGACTAAGAAAGAACATATTGGATAAAGCGGTTTAGCGAGGTTCTGGATATCTTCAAAAACTACTTAAACATCCCCATTTGTTTGGCTGCTGACTGAGTTAACATGGGGACAATGATTCAGCAGAGGAAATCATGAAAAGGGATGGGGCTGAAGCTATAACCTTGTCAGAGAGTGTAGCGCCATATTACCTTGAGATTTACTTTAAGTGAAAGATCAAGATGAGTTTCACAATCCCATGTGTTATTGGGAATGCAGTAGTTGAAAGAGCCTTGTGTGATTTAGGTGCAAGCATTAACCTTATGCCATGGTCGATCGATCTTTAAGAAACTTAAATTAGGAGAAGCACGTCTAACGACAGTCACTTTGCAGTTAGCAAATAGATCACTAACTCATCTACGTGGTATCATAGAGGATGTGTTAGTCAAAGTGGACAAATTTATCTTCCCCGCATATTTCATTATTCTAGACATGCAAAAAGATAAAGAGGTCCCAATCATCCTTGGACGACCACTCTTAGCCATAGGAAGAGCAATGATTGATGTGCAAAAGGGTGAACCGAGGTTGAGAGTTCAAGAAGAGGAAGTGACATTCAATGTCTTTAATGCCATAAAGCATATAGAAGATATCGACAGTTGCTTCTAAGTGGATATGCTAGAGGCTATAGTGTCTAGCCAATTGGTTCCTTCCGAACCATTGGAGACTAGCTTGACCCATGATAATCCTGCCTCTTGTGAAGATAAGATGGTTCAAGAGTATGTAAAATGGATGGACTATTTCGGCCCGAATAGAAGGAAGTATTTTTAATCTTTAGAAATTTGTGAGGCGATGACTCCCTCTATCAAGAAGCCACCTATTGTGGAAGAGAAGCAACTCCCCAGTCATTTGAGATATGCCTATCTCGGGGAAGAATCTACACTCCCAGTGATCATCTCATCCTCCCTCTCTAACATGGAGGAGAAAAAATTGTTAAAGATCCTTAAAGAGCATAAAGAAGCAATTGGATGGTCCCTAGCTGACATAAAGGGGATAAGGCCATCTATGTGTATGCACAAAATATTACTGGAGGAAGAAAGCAAGTCGACAGTGGATGCCTAGAGACGCTTAAACCCTTCCATGAAAGAGGTAGTTAGGATGCAGGTACTTAAATGGTTAGATGCTGGAGTGACATACTATACGACAGGTTCATGGTAGCCACCTTGAGTGGTCTTGCAGAAGAAGGAGGGACTCTTTGTGGTAGTAATGAGAAAAATAGTGCTCCTAGGCTAGAGCGATTCGGGTTGGAAGTTTGTATTGACCTCTTACGGAGGAATTTGAACAAAGTGACCAGGAAAGACCATTTCCCACTGTCATTCATTGATCAGATGTTAGATAGACTAGCGAGGAATGAGTACTTTTGCTTTTTGGATGGATACTCGGGATATAATCAGATCACCATAGCTCCAGAAGATCAGGAAAAGACCACCTTCAAGTGCCCTAATGGCACATTCGCTTTTCGGAGAATGCCATTTGGGCTATGTAACATCGGGAACCTTTCGGAGATGTAGTGGAAATATTTTAGACAATTGAAAGATCCATTGAAGTCTTCATGGATGATTTTTGTGGTGGATCTACATTTGATAGGCGCCTCCATGTCGGCGTATGTGTGAGATGCATGGAAACCAATTTAGTGTTAAATTGGGAAAAGTGCCACTTTATGGTGAGAGAAGGCATCGCATACGGAAGAGGGATTGAGGTTGACCGCGCCAAGATTGAGATCATCTGACCTCCTCCACATCGATAAAGGGAGTCTGAAATTTCTGGGCCATACGAGTTTTCTGAGACGGTTCATCAAGAGATTTCTCTAAAGTTTCCAAACCATTGTCTAATCTTCTTATGCAAGGTGTGCCGTTTGAATTCAATAAGCCATGCCTGCATGCTTTTGAGTTGCTGAAAAAGAAGTTGACTTCAGCCCCTATAGTAGTCACTCTAGATTGGAACCTTCCATTTGAACTCATGTGCGATGCAAGCGACTTTGCAATTGGGGCCGTTTTGGGCCAGAGAAAAGAAAAGATCTTTTATGCCATCTATTATGCCAGTCGAACGTTGAATGATTCACAACTCAATTATGGTACAACAAAGAAAGAATTGTTAGTTGTTGTGTTTCCTTTTGACAATTTCAAACCTTATCTTATAGGGAACAAGGTTATCGTGTTCACAAATCATTCTGCAATCAAATACTTGATGACTAAGAAAGATGCAAAACCTAGACTTATTCGTTGGGTGCTCCTTTTGCAAGAATTTGATGTGGAGATTCGAGATAGGAAGGGTTCCGAAAACATGGTAGCTGATCATCTGTCAAGACTGGAAACTCTAGAAACCATACAAAAACATCATTTGCATATCGATGACACGTTTCCAGATGAACAGATATTATCTTTGTCTCATGATGAAACATCACCATGGTTTTCCGATATAGTTAATTATCCATCTGCCGGTATTACCCTACCTGACCTCACTTACCAACAAAAGAAGGGATTCTTTGTAGAAGTAAAGCATTATTTCTAGGAAGACCCAATCCTTTTCAAACAGTGCGTCGATAAGATCATTCGCAAGTGTGTTCCGGAAAGTGAAGTGGGTGAGATACTGATGCATTGCCATTCCTTAGAGTATGGGGGTCATTTCAATGGATAGAGAACAGCGGCCAAGGTACTGCAATCAGGTTTTTATTGACCTTCTATATTCAAAGATGCCCACTTGTTTTCAAAGTCCTGTGATCGATGTCAAAGGACAGGGAACATTGGACGATGAAATGAAATGCCATTGAAAAATGTTCTAGAGGTAGAACTCTTTGATGTTTAAGGCATTGACTTTATGGGTCCATTTCCATCGTCTTGTAGGTGAAGTACATGCTTTTGGCGGTGGATTACGTGTCGAGTGGGGTGAGCCATTCGGCCATTACTTGTGATGCCAAAGTAGTACTGTGCTTCATCAGGAGTAACATCTTTTCACGGTTCGAGACTCCTAGGGCGGTAATCAACTATGAAGGCTCCCATTTCTGTAACAAGCTGTTTGCATCACTACTGGCCAAATATGGGGTGAAGCATCGGGGTGACACTTGCATATCACCCCCAAAGCAATGGGCAAGCTGAGGTTTCAGACAGAGAGATCAAGAAAATCTTGGAAAATACAGTGAATGTGACAAGAAAAGACTAGGCGAACAAAATTGATGATAGTTTATGGGCTTATCCCATAGCCTTGAAGACCCCATAGGGCATGTCCCCGTACCGAATCGTCTATGGTAAGGCCTACCACCTACTGTAGGGCGGAGCCTGAAGCATATTAGATGACTTTCGAATCTTGGGCAGATTTCGAAATGGCCGGGAAAAAGAGGATTCTTCAGTTGAATGAGCTGGATGAGCTTAGGCAGAACGCATATGACAGTTCGAGAATCTATAAGGAGAAGACCAAGGCGTGGCATGACAAGCACCTACTACATAATGAGCTAAAACAGGGACAACAAGTACTACTATTCAATTCACGGCTGAAATTGTTCCCAGGAAAACTCAAGCCAAGATGATCTGGACTGTTTGTGATCACTCAAGTCTTCCCCAACGGCAGTGTCGAGCTAATGCACCTTGAGAGAGGTCAATTCAAGGTGAATGGGTAGCAAGTGAAGATTTATCTGGATGGTCAATTTGGGAAGAATAATTCCACCACAAGTTTGAAACCGACATAAGAAATGCGTGGGAGCACGAAATTTTTGTTGGTCAGTAGTTGTCTATGGTTGGGCGCCAATTAGGCAAACACAGCTTAGTCGAGTTAACGACAGTAAACAAAGCACTACTTGGGAGGCAACCTGATTCGTTTAGGCCCAGTGGCGAGACGGAATCACTTAAAATTTGTATCTTAGAGTTTCCTCTTGCGTGGCAAAAGCTGCTACAACGGTATAGTGATCTAGGGTCGGAACACGGGGATGGGTTTCTTCGTGAGAGAAAGGATTCTGATGGATTGAAAATGAGTGTTTTACTCTTTGGATTTTAAGTTGTGTAAAGCGGTGTGTGAGAATGGTTGAGAAGCTTGGAAATAGAGTGGAAATAAAATTCGAGAAGAGAACTCCTTGAAGTCTCGGGCCACTAGGTTAGGGTTACAGGGCATCAGCATGTCTCGGGTCTTTTCCTCTCGTTAGGAGGATGACCTATAGTCATTTCGAACCGGATCTTCATTTAGCTTTAAAACTAAACCTAAAATTTTTCTTTTTGAAAGGCAATTATTTGCGAAATTATATGGGCTCCCAGACCCGGTAGAACACACTTCACAACCTGCCCTTCAATAAGCCCAATAGGGAGACAACTAATTGGTATTAGTGGATCTAGTGATAAGTATCTATTGAACCCAAAAAGCTTGCCAAATACACATTAGTGAGGGCATGCCTAGGAGATTTTAACCTAAGGTGAGAAGCGGAGGCATAAATACCCGTAAATGCTTACATGAAAAGCGAGAGACAGCCAGCTACCTCAGAAAGCTGGCACGGTGGCCTTCCTTCAAGGATGAGGGTTTTAGCTAAACATCATGATTTTCATCATCAAGGGTGTTTGGCTACCAAATACAAGAAAATGGAAGGAAGAGAGAAAATCACGATGGCAGTAGGAGAGGAAGCTTAGGTGCGATTTGTGAGTGATTGATGGAATTTGAAAGATTGATTGATGTTTACAAATGGCGAGCTTATATAGTGCTCGGTATCAAGAAAATTAAAAAAATTTGTAAAGGAACCAAAATTATATCAAAGGAAGGGTATGCAAAACCACAAAAGCCGAGTCAAGCGATCGATAACGGAGTGCAAGGGAGCAACGTGCGAGAATTTCGCGACTGCGAGACCCTAACGGGTTGAATTTCGCATACCGCTAAATTTATCTTGCCTTCTTTCTCTTTTGAAATTTTTGCTCCAAATCTCCTATGATTCGATCATGCATCTTGGTCGGGTTGGGTTCACTTTGTGTTTGAATCAGTTAAGAAGATAATAAGTATTTAGCTTTGCAAAACTACTAAAAATAGCTACAAAATGTGATCAGTAGCAAAGTCGGGACCTCAATGTATCAATTGGGTTATTTAAGTTGATTAGTACACAAAAAGTGCTTAAAACTTGCAATAACTAGGGCTCAAAATAGCACTATTTGGGTACTAATCACTCCCCCCAACCGACACATTGCTAGTCCCTTAGCAATGATAAAAAGAAGGAAGATCATGCAGGCTATATGTATGCAAAAAGGGGTTATCTATTCAAAAAGTGTGTGTATTAGTAATGCTTTACCCTCAATATGAAAAATTGGGACTTTGTATAAAAACCAGCTTGGAAGAATAAGTACCATACACAAGAAAAAGTTTGGACGTGTGCATTCCAAGAAATCAACTTAAGCTTCACGAAATCTATGTGTTTAGGTGATCAGTTTTCACCAATAAGCTGCTAAGCTACTCTCCCCCCCTCAACCAAGCTACTGCCAAGGTCTTAGACTATTGACCAACCTAAATAGATCTGATCCCACTCTTATTTCACACCTCTTTTGTATTGTAGGATGCAATCTTTGTGAACTTCGACTTCACGAAGTCCGTATATGAGGGGATCCACGATGACTCCTGACCAACTAAGGTTTAGGGCGTCGAGTCAGGATCTTTGACCACTAACTCTGCAATTGTATCACCTGGACTCCGAATGATTTGAGAATTCTAGCACCTCTGACTCTCTAAATTCCACCCATCCACCCATGCTTGAGCACTAAGTCGGTGGCTCCCGACCCGGTTAACCCAGGGCACGGGCTAAAGGCTTTCGCTATAGACCTCTCGGGAGTAGTGCTCGGGTTTCAGGCAAAGCATCAGGCACTACGATTTCTTTTCTTTTTCTATTGGAAGACTTCATTGGCCTTCACTCTTGGGGAACCTTAACCTATTATAGGTCGCGAAGCTAAGGCCCGGTTTGCGAAGTAAAAAAAAGGTATCTACGACTTACAAGCCTATTGTGGCCAGCGTGCCTTGTGTGATTAACTAAAGGTGGATGGAAAAAAGGTTGAATGCTCGGGGACTTCAACTAACCATCTACTTAATCATGCATGGAACTATTCTAGCATTGATGGTTTCATACAGTGCTTCAACTTTTCAACTTACAGGAAAGGCAGAATCACAAAAAAATTTGGGGCTAAAAAAATTGATTTGCAAAAGTGTAGCAAAATGGAGTTGTATGATATATATAACGGTGCATTTCACAAAAATTTCAGCTTTTCAAAATGAAGTATACAACAAGCCATTAACATACAAAAATGGGACTCTTGACGAGTGGTACAAAAGAGCTGAAATCGAGTAGTATGAACATCACTTCCAACACTAACTTTCCCCCCAACCAAGTATGCCATTGTCTGCAGTGGGGTGTATATCGGAAAGTTAGTGGAGGGAGTGGTACCTCCTCAGTCGGTGGCTGATGAAGAATCGTCCTCGACCTAGGCGGTGAGATCTTCTTTGGAGAGGTGGCTGATCTTTGCGGTACTTGATTGCATCGAGGATCTGCGGGTACAGTGGTGGAGGTGATCTGGGAAGGGGTAGCGAGGCCTAGCGGGGACATAAGGAGAGGCTGAGGCCCATGTGACTTCTGGAATTTGCATGAGGATAAGCCTGATTACGTGCTATGATGGCGCGGTCGGAGCCATAGCGACCTCAGTCACGAGTCATCCTATCACAATTGGCATGGGAGAACAGTAAACCGCGGTGAGGTAGAAGTGTCTTGGAATTTCCATATTGATGGTCGAAAGTCCCTAAGTGGAGATGGTAATGTCTGCGAGGTGGTGCGGAGGTGCTCGGCCAATATGTCAGAATGAAGCGGTGAGCATGGGTAGGGCTGCGAGAGGATGGAGGGCATCAAAGCCGAAGGTATTGGAGCTGTGGTAGGTGGAGCTGGAGGAATTGATGCCGGAACTGAAGGAGATGGAGCCGAAGGCTCCTCAGTGTGCTCAACTACAGGGGGCAGGTCCTCGAGTGGAATCTCATTAGCCGGCTGGTCATAAATGCAGTCGGACGGAAGATGAAGGCCACGAGGCATGGCACCTTGCCGTCGGCTTGATAAGGTGCTCTGGTATGTGGCAACTCAATCGGGGCGCTCGTCGGGGAACGATCGCGCTCCTCTTACACAACGCGAAGTCGCGAAAATAGAAGAGGCGTGGACTCAGCTTGGGGCAGACTCCGGCGGTGGACCCTGTCCTCGAAGTGGAACAAGGCCGTAATGATCAGCTTCTTTGGGCTGAACCAGTAGCCCTTTGAAATACGATACAAGGCCTCTAAAATAGCTCCTCTCCTCTGGACGATGTGCCGGAGCGGGAACAGATTAGATCACAATATGTGGTCTATCAATAGCAAGCGCTGCGGGAGCTGCCTCTTGAACAATATAGTCCTAGCGGTAGCGTCCATGGAAAGAAGCCGGACCTTCTCACAATTCGAGGATGGGGCCATGTCTATAATCCTGGCTGTTGGCGAGACCAGCGGATGGAGCTTGTTGTGATGTCGGAGGCCCGAAGTATCCCTGGCCGGCCGTTGATGGAAAAATGCAGAGTAGTCGGGTTGGCCTCTCGCCTAGACGTCATCGTATGATAAAACTCGATGACTACCCGAGGATAAAAATAACAATGCAGCGTCATGAACGGCTCCAGGTGGTATCTTTGCACGAGGAGGGTGGAGTCTTTGAGCTCTAGGTCGTCGGCAAATGCCAGGAGATCGTAGTAAACCTCCCTGTCACGGATCTCTCTCACTTCTTGATCAATATTCCCCGGATAGAGCACACCCATGTGGAGTAAGGTAAGCTGATAATGGATGCAGGGGATAGGTCCGAGGCTCCAACAATGCCTTGATAAGGCGGTGAGGGCGGCGCCCGGGGTCTCGAAGTGGACAACTCCCCTAGGCTTGAAGTCTGGGACCTCTTGGACGGCGGGGCCCTCTAGGCTGGCCTCGAATGTGGAGGAGATGGTGGAGTGGGGCCAACTCTAGTATGATATCTCCTGGGCGGGGGGCCGTGGAGGATGAGCCACCGATAGCAGACCTTGCCACCGGCGGGCGAGGGCGGGAAGTGGCGGCGGCGGCTGCTGAAGGCCCGGTGATTGCGGGAGCCGGGGCAGCCCCGCGGTAGCGGTAGGGGCGAGAGGGGCGTGGCGGCCCTGGCCAGACAATGGGTTGCCCGGTAGGTGCACGGCCCGGGTCCGGTGGCGGCGGATGCTCATGGAGTGGAGGTGCCGGCAGGGGGAAGGGAGGTCCGTCGCACCCGCGGCCGGAAGGAATGAGCCACGATTCTTCGCCATTATTGGGCTTGGAGGAGATCAAATTTGAGAGGGAGAGGGGAGTTTCAAAAACTGGGAAGGTGAAAGGTGAAATGAAAATGAAGGAGAAAAGGGGTTTATAGAGGGGAGGGGGGTAGGTGAGAAGACATGGACAGTTTATGGCCTTTAGTGGCCATAAATTGGATAGTTCAAAAAAAATATAGAAATTTATGCAGGAGCGTGAAAAGGAGAGTTGCAGGCAAAAACAGGGGAAGATGAAAAGTGTTGCGAATCGCAGGTTGTGAAAATTCGGGTTGGTCGCGACTGCGAATTTCGCGGAGTTGCGAAAATTCGCTGACTTTGGGAGAGTCAGAGCGAAATTTGGTTCTCCCCCATCACTGGAGCACCTGCAACAACACAAGACCAAAATTTAAATTTTAAATTTTAAAATTTAAGTTTGAAAATTTTCTGAAAATTTTGAAAATTTAGAGATATTGGGGAAAATCCTAATTTAAAATTTGAAATAATGTAAGCGAAATTCCATCAAAATTTGGAGTGGTTTCCCGAGTTCTGCGGGAACCACTCCAGTTGTGCGGCCAGAGGTTTCATGGGGAGTCGGGAGGGAAGCTCACTCCCATGCTTGCCGATGAGGTGTGCTGCGATTGAGTTCGGCCTGCTCCTTTGTTTTAAGAATCCTGTCCTTGGTGGTCTTCGGTGGGATGAGGCGATGGGGAAATTCTTCATTAGCGCTTCTTTGTTCTTTGTTAATTCTTCATGCGATTCTTGTGTCTTGTATTTTCCCATTGCACCACTCGTTGCACTTCATCAGATGCACTTCTCATCCCCTGTGACTTATGCTTGTTGCTCGAGTGAAAATGTTGAGCTCCGAGGTCATATTTATAGAAGGTGTTTGCATGACTCCATTTTGAAGTGAGTTGATTATGGCATTAGATGTGACCAAAAATGGCCTCCCAAGTATGATGGGCACTTGGTTGGTGCCCTGCATATGGCTGTATTAAGAACCACAGAAATCCACCGGATATTAGAATTTGTCTACAGCCACTTAAGACATCCTCAACTATTCCTTTGGTATTTTCACTAATCGATGCGCTAAGGATAGAATTGATGTTGGTGACTAACTCCCTAAACCTAGCGCTTGTACCTGCGAGTATGAGTAAGTTGACAGCTCCCGGATCCGGTAGTGCTCTTGTCTGTCTACAGATCCCTCGATGTTGGCCCCGAGATGGTGGGATCACGGATCTTTGTATTTCAGCCAGGTTTTACTGCTGGATGATAGAGAGGTAGCTTGTTCAATCGGAAGGCCTTCTTGTCAATGCCCGACCTTTCTTGGCGTACACGGAGTCCTTTAGAAATTTAGCATAGAGTTGCTTTGTTTGAGATATGTCAACGTGGAATGTTCACTTTTACCTGCCTTAGTACTTCCAGGATGCCTGCTTGCTTGGAGGCCTTCTTTTTTCCTCTCAGTGCTTAAGGAAATGGAGGAGGCATGCTTTTCTTCATCGAATCCTCTTTAATGAATATGTGATCTGGCTCCACTTCCTCTTTTTCTCTGGTTTCTACAACAGGTTTGGGCACTGGTTGCTCAATTTCCTTACCACTCCTCAAAGTGATAATGGCCTTAACTTCATCCATCTTTGGTGTAGGCTCACTGGCATAACTTAGTTCATGCACTCCCTAGAGATTGAGCGAGTGTACAGGAAGGGAATCTCAGCACTCTGTGAACATTCTTGATTAGTCGAGTCTTGTGATGGATATTGCGAGTCCAATTTACGATTAAGGCTATTGTGGAGCCCATCAATTCTTTTGCTCACGGAGCTTTCTACATTTTCTATTCTTTGATTCATCTGAGCATTAATAGCTTTCTGCTCCTCTACAAAATTCCCCACCACCTTGCTCAAATTCATAATAGCCTGTTCTACTAGGGAAGAGGATGGTGAGTAGCTGGCAGTTAGGGGTGGACCTATCTTTTGTTGTTCTTTATTTCTTTGTGCATTTTTGAGGAGCGTATCTTTGGTTAGGCTTCTAGGAGAGGTTGGGGTGGTTAAATCGATTAAGTTGTAGGTGTGTTGCCATATTGGGCATCAGTTGGTGGCCTATTTTGGCCCACAACATTTGAATGTTCAACCATCAAATCCCTTACTGAGGTAGAAATTGGACAATGCTCTCCTTAGTGACCGGTGGATTGGCAATTGAAACATGGTTGGTTAGGCATAGATGCCTCGATCCTTTCGACCTCGTGCGATTTCTGTTTCAAGTTCTTCCATCCTCCTAGCCAAGGTGGATAACTTAGCCTTTAGTTCTACTTCCTCCCCTAGTGAATACATGCCTTCCCTTTGGTTTACTGGTGGCCTATGTCTATCAATTTCCCTGGGATTTGGTTTATCCCAAGCTTTGGGTTTTGACAACGCGGTTGAGGGGAAGTCCATGGCTTCATCTACGGATTCTTCTTGTGAAGTCCCTCCACACATGGTCTCCGAGTTGTTTCATGAAGGACATTCCGCCGTAGAAGTGGTTGACATCAGTATCAAAGCCATGGATTCAAGATACCTTTCAGCCTTTGATAAATTTTCAACATCATGGTGCGAGTGTAGATTTACTCCTTCAAATTGTTGGTGCTTTGTGGGCAATGAAGAACTTCTTCAAGTACACTGCTTGACTCTGCTTGATTCTGATGGTCCTTGGCCTTAGTGAATTAAGCCAAATTTTGGCTTTGTCTTTGAGAATTGAAGGAAAGCTTTCAACTAAATGACTCCATATCGGTTCTGCCTCTTTGAAAGTTGTACAAACTTCCTCGAAAATCCCGGATGTGTGTGTATGGATTTTCATTTCCATACCATGATAAGTTGGGAGCGGGGGAACCGGATAGGCCTCCTTGCCACATCTTCGAGTCGGGGGTATAATGCATGGTGCGCTCACCGCCAGAAGAGTGTGCCTTGATCCCTCATGGAGCGTAGGCATTTGTCCCTTTGAACCCCTGTTAGCTCTGCTTTGCTCTTGAATTAGAGGTCTCCGTCACAGTTAGTGTGCAAAGCGATTTCACACTCTTGTTCAGAAATTTGGAGCCTCAGCCTTTCCAATGCCTACGGTGTTTGTCCCCTTTGCATAGTATTATGAACCTGAAACCTGAGCAAGAAACCAACAAAAACAAGGCTACCAAAAGGGTTGTTGTTAGTTAGAATAAAAACAAGGAAAAATCTATATGAACAGTACAAAACTCCAAATTCCCCTGTAGTGAACTGTAAATGGGAAAAATGGTAAAATAAAAAAGAAATGAGAATTCACCAATAGCATTATGTGGATCGCAAGTTCCTGCGACTCCTCTTTCGCACTAGAGCACCATCGGCAATGGCATCATTTGATTCGATTTGGGCGAGTAGGTGTCTTAGGAATCGAAAATTTATCCATAGGGTTCCTACCTCACGTAACAAAGCTCTTTGCAGTATAGTGGTCTAGGTCGAACAGGGATGGGTTTTCTTCGTGAAGAGGATTACAGTGGATTGAAAATGGTGTTCTCTTTGGATTTTAGGATTTGTGTAAACTTAGTGTGTGAGAATGGTTGAGGGTGGAAATAAGTGAAATAAAATTCGGAAGAACTCCTTGAAGTCTTGGAGCCCTTTGAGTTGGGTTCTAGGGCATCCAACATGTCCTCGGGTCTTTTTCCTCGCGTTGGGGAGGATGACCTATAGTCATTTCCCAAACTTGATCTTTATTTAGCTTTAAAACCCGAACCCTAAAATTTTCCTTTTTGAAAGACAGTATTTGCAGGGTATATGGGCTCCCAGACAGTAAGAACACACTTCCTAACCTTACCCTTCAATAACTAATAGGAGACAACTAACTGAGTATTAATGGATCTAGTGATAAGTATCCATTGAACCCAAAAAGCTTGCCAAATACACGTTAGTGAGGGCATGCCTAGAGATTTAACCTAAGGTGAGAAAGCGAAGCATAAAATACATAAATGCTTATGAAAAGTAAGAGAACGGCCGGCCTACCTCAGCGCGCAGTGGCCTTCCTTCAAGGATGAGGGTTTTAGCTTAAACATCCCATGGTGTCATCATCAAGGGTGTTTGGCTGAAAATGCGAAAATGAAGAGGAAAAGGAGAGAAAATCACGGTAGCTTGTGGGGAGAGGCTTAGTGCCCGATTTATTGAATGATTGATGGGTAGATTTGTGATGTACAAGCAAGACTGAAGCTTATATAGGTGCTCAGTATCAAAATTACAAAAATGTGTAAGAAACCAAAATTACATCGAGGAAAATTTATGCAGGAAACCCGCAGCGAATTAGCGGTCAAGAGCAGTGCGGGAGCAGTGTTGCGAAATTTCGCAACCTGCAAAATTTCGTAGGTTGCGAAATTTGCAGGTTGCGAATTTTCGAGCCCTGCTAAATTTCTACTGCCTTCTTTCTCTTTTGCCTTTTTGCTCCAAATCTCCTATAATTCGATCATGCATCTTTGAATTCGGCTCGGGTTCACCGTGTTTGAATCGGATTGAAGATAATGAGGTATTTGGCCTGCAAAACTACTAAAAATAGCTACAAAATGTGATCAGTAGCAAAGCTAGGACCTCAATGTATCAATTGGGTTATTTAAGTTGATTAGTACACAAAAAGTGCTTAAAACCTGCAATAACCAGGGCTCAAAATAGCACTATTTGGGTACTAATCACAACCCAAGCCTTTAAATTTTGTGGTCTTTATCTTTTCTGATTTTTAGTTGCTAGGTTTACTTTTGCTTGTTTTTAATTTTATTACATTTGTGTTGCAAGTTTTGAGGTTCCGAGGTTGCAATGGCAAAGGTGAGATAGCACGACAAGCCTTGTGCAAGCTTTGGGAGGAGTAGATCTAATCACGAGGAGTTCTTTTTTCAATACTTAGAAAATTTTTCTGTAAAATTTTTACGTGTTAATCTCGGGAGCGTCTACCGCTAGCGTTGGTTTTAACCTCTGGGCGCGTCGCGGCGTTGGTTTCTAAGTCGCTCGTTGACAACGATATCTTCTGTGACATGGCGTTGGATCCCGGCGTTAAGTTGAAAATACACCCCCTGTAGCGTGGCGACATTGAGAATACACCTCTGCGGGAGCGTCGGCGACATTTGGTCACTGCGTCGTGATGTGTTAATCCGACTTCTGTAACATCGCGACGTGTAATCCAACTTCTTTGTAGCGTCACGCGTTTGGCACGGTAGCGGCGTTGGATTTGGCTCTCGGGAGCGTCGCGCACGTTGTCCGTCGCTGACGTTACCTGATGACAGCCCGGCCCAGTTCATATTTACTCCCTGCGCTATTTCCAAAACCTAAGTGCTCTCCCCCGACTAAGGTTTCCGACTGATTCTAATCCCACCACTTCCAAACACTTCGATTAGGCGTCCTCAGCACCCTCCTTAGCCTAGGCCGTCCCGACTCCGTCTCACTTAAGCGTTCCTGTACATTTGGAGCTCCTCATACGGTCGAGCTTTGTCACCATTCGGGTTTTAGTTCCCTCCACTTATCATTCTCTGGGGAATTTTTTGTGTCAGAACATCTTCTAGGGTTAGTTGGGGTTCTGAACCTGTCTTCATGTGTTAGCTTTCTGGCCCACTTTGTGCCCTCGTGTTTGATGAACCAGCTGAGTGGGTTTGGAGTAACTCATGTACTCTTTTTACTCAGGTGCAATCCCACTAGGGGTGTGGTAGCTTACTAGCATCCCTTTTCCTTTACGTTCACCCCATCGTGATCTCGAACTCGTGCCTAATGTCGAGCAAAAAGAGAAAAATGAGCTCGAAGGGTAGCCGGGCGTGTGAACCTTCTCAAGCCTACTATCACAGTAAATTCGTCAATGAGAGCGTGGACGAGAAGTTCAGCCTCATCTCACACTTGTCAGCACAGCTACATTAAGGAGGAAGAGATTTCAACATCGGGCTGATTTTTTTAGGAGGAAGACCATTCTGCTTGGAAGGGTTGGGGTGCATTAATACGACCCGCGACGTGGCTTTTCCGATGGTTTATGCGAGGAATTCTCATGACCTGGCCCATGTGCTCAAAAAGGTTTGCGTTCGTAGGGTGTTGGTAGACTTTAGTGCCAAGGCCTTTGATCGGCTTCATGAGCACCCTAATTATCAGGAGGTCCTTCGGTTGCTCACAAATGGGCAGGGTGAGTGGAAATTGAACAATGAGGGCCACGCCTTGCCTTGAATAAGATTTTGCCTATATGCCTAAGGTGTGGCACCATTTTATGCTTCGTCTCTCATCCGTGACGTTTGCGGTGATGGTAAGCAGGGGCTTTACTCAATTTCGCCATCATTCAGGACATCCCGTTTGATGTTGGTTAGGTTATAGAAGGCGCCGTCTCTATAGCCCGGGGCCTTCAAGATGAACCTCGTTTCCTCTCATTATGGCCCTATGTACAAAATGTAGAGGTGCCGTTAGAGGATAACGAGCTGGACCATCCATCAAGGCCATCGCGTGAAAAATAAGCGGGAGTCCCTCGTTGACGGTTTATGACTCGGGTCATGAACCCTCAGATGAGGAGGAGTTGACGACATACCAGACCTTGTTTGGTATGAGTGAGGAGACCCCGGGTGAGGCCGACCCCCTATCCACCTCCCATCCTCCCCTTCCTCCGCCTCCCGCTAAGCCGGCTGTCATCAGTCCCTCGCCTACCCTTGAGGACCAAGTTCAAGACCTCACTACCCGGCTTGATGCGTTCTGGGATGAGACCTAGGAGCATCGGGTCACCATGAGCCAGGATATGGATGCTCTACAGGCTAACATGCGCATAGTACTCTGCTGACGTAGGTCATCCGATGCCTTCTTAATTGTGCATTTCATGTGCCTACCCACCACCTTTATGATGATCCCGAGATAGATGAGGCGGAGTTTCCTTCTCTCTTTCTTTCTTTACTTTCCAATGAGGACATTGTCCTTTTTTTTTTTTTTTGGGGGGTTGCTATGGGTTGGCATATTTGCTTTCCATGTTTGATATGTTTATGTTTATATTTATAGTCGTTGTTTACATATGTTTATGCTTATGTCTATGTTTGTGTTTAGATATGTTTAGGTTAGGTTATGTTTGTACATTCATTTTTTCATCTAGGTTTGTGGGTAGGATGTCTTAGTGTAATTTTTTGTTCTAGGTTTGTGTTAAGTAGCATGTGTGCGTGATGCCATGTTTGCTAATCAAGGATCTTTTTTACCTCTCCAAAACTTTCGAAAACACACAGTACAAGTAACAAGAAAGGATCCTTAGGCTGTTAGATGCTCAGGAATTACATGCTTGGATAGGTAGGAATGACATGGTGAGTCACCTCCTTAGTGATCAAGAAACCGATTCCAGAGTAGTCTACCACACACTCAATAGTGTGATCTCCAGGATATGCCTAGGTTCCAGACTCGGCTCACTAATGTTCAACGAGCCTTAGGTGTCTCTAAATACCTAAGTGATGGGACACCATAGAGGATTACCATTGAGCCATAATATAAAAATAAATAAATAAATAAAGAAAAATAAAAAAGAAAGTGTGAATAGAATAAGTAGGACCTTCTAATCAGAATCCCAGGCATAGTCCGAGGGCCCTTTCAAAGCCTAATGCCCTTAGCCAACTGGTCGGGAGCCATTGACTTCACTGTCCGTTACATGGGACAGAGGATAGAAGTTTCCCTGGCCTGGGCTCTTAGGTTTGGTTAGTGTTCGGGAGTGAAGTTCGAGGAATTGAATGCCTAGGTGCCTTAACTTGATTGGTGAGGAGTCACCAATGGATCCGCTATAGAACACTCCAGCTAAAACACAAGCACTAGGAGTTCTTTCATGGTACAGGTAGAGTTGGTATGCATAAAAACGGTGCGTTCTTATCCTTTCGTAGTTAGACTCTTACAAACCGAGTTATATGCTAGAGATCATGCATACAACGTACATAGACTTTGTGGGAAAGGCCATCGAAAACCTAGGAGGTGAGTCACTTGTCGACCAAACCGTGTTTAGCTGAATTCTTTCGAAAGTCGAATAACCTTAAGGATCCTCTATAATTAGAACCAACGGGCCAGATTTGTGAGCTTGGTTCATTTTGATCCTTCATCTTGGCAACATGTGCATCACCCTCATATCGTTAAGTTTAATATATTATTATCGGTGTGTCCAGTTCAGAGTCTATTTCTTGCTTGGGGACAAGCAAGAAGCTAAGTTTGGGGGTGTGATGAGTGCCCAAAAACACTCATTACAAACCCGGGATTTAGCGAGATTCGGGATCGCTTTCATATATATATGGCTGTGTTTTGATTACTTTTATAATATTTAGTTGTTATGTGGTTTTTATAGGAGAAACACGGGAAAATGCTGAAAAGGGAGCCTTGCATGAGGCCTGGAGAAGAGTGTTGTAGAAGCTGACCCGAGCGTCGCGATCGACGTCATGATGTCGACATCGCCTTAATCATCCCTGACGTCACGACTTGCGGGAAAGTCTCAACAAACCTTATCTCTTGGAGAGGTTATAAAAGGAATGGGAGAATCACATTGAAAGGGTTCGAAATCAAATTACAAAACTAGGGTTTGAGGAATTGGAGCTTGGAGCAGAGAAGGCCCCAGAAGATCGATCTTTGGGAGAGAAGACTTGAAGAACCCGGGAGATCATCTTTCCCTCAATACTTAAAGTTTTCTCTATTCCTATTACTATGTCTTGCTTCTTATTTGTATTGGAACAGAACATAATAAGGTTCTAATTTTGTGATTTAGGGTGTTGGTAGAGTTTTGGACATGAATGCTATGTTAAAGCTTTAGCCTTTTTATAATCCCATTATCTTTTATATACTTGTCTTACCATTAACTCATGCTTGGATGAAATCATATTAATTTCTGATCAATCTTAATATGTGAGTAGTTCTTTGTAAGATATGAGAGTGAATGAAGAAGTAGACATGGTGGGTTAACTTTAATAAACAGTAACATAGGATTATCAATGATTAGGAGGCTTAGGAGTTCTTTGCACTCTATGCCTTTAATGCTTAGGGTTGAGCCAAGGAGCAAGAAACCTTGTGATAGAGGGAGGGTCAAATGACCTTGAAAACTTGATTACATTAGAAGTACACCTTGGAAACACTATATTGGAGTAATGGAATGGAATCGCGGCATTACGTAGTAGGATTATCTGCTGCTTACCAACACCACTAATCTTTTGCATCATTAATCACTTTTACATCTAAAGCGAACAATCACTTAGGTAATAGTTTAATTAGTTTTTAAGTCACTTCGCCACATCCACGATTGCTGTTTGAATATTATAGAGTATTATAATTTTGAACAGCATCTTCTGATTAAGGTGTTCCTATGGATGTTGATATCCGTACTTAGGAGGTACATTTACTGACAAGCGTATACTTGTGTAGAATAGGCACTTCTTCTATTTGCATGTCACTTAAAAAACACAATCAAAACACCTATCCTTGACACACAAATACTATCACGACAAGAATCTTTGCATTTGCCTATTTTTCTTTTTATGTTGGAGATTATCTCATTTTCAATTAAAACACACTAAACACAAAGGGATTGGTGAATATATCATAATTTGGCATTAAATGATCTGGCTTGCTAAAAATATGCCGGAAAAATGGATTAAAAATAGATGAATTTATGACTCATCAAATTCCCCTAAACTTAAAGTTTTGCTTGTCACCAAGCAAAGAAAAGAAATTTTTGTTTGTCTTCAAACAATTTAGCTTTTATTTTTAAGGACATTTTTCTGTTGAATCCATAATTGGGCAAGAAACATAAGTCAGTTGTACAATTATTTCTAAAAGTGTTTCTAGTCTAGAATCAGGAAGATTTTCAATTAAGTTCACTGAACAAACAAATAATTCAAACAATGTAAACAATTTAATCATTCAACACGATTTGTGAGTGTCTTGGTCTTCCTTTTTTCCTTGTGATTAGTTAATTTTCTGAGATAATACTCGAGTTAGTGCTTCTCTTTCATTCTTAAAGTCCCATATGCTTGTTTGTCATATTAATCTCCACTAATGTAAGTTTATCATCATCACCTTGGGATCAGACCAGATCTTTTAGGCTTGCCAATGTGTGGCAGGTAATTGGGTAGATAATTGGACAATTTAGGCTCAATTTTACCGAGACTTTCTTGACAACAACTCTTGCCTTTATTATGCATCTCGTTTCTCTTAGTTTCAAGTTTCTAAGTTTCCATCGGGTTTGTGCATCTTTCTACATATTCTCCAATGTGGTATCCCTTTTTCTTTTTTTCTTTTCATTGACCACACTTAGACTCTAACTTCTTTTCCTTATCTTTGAAGCTTTTTTTTTTTAAACTTTTCATCTCTCACCAAGGTTTATGGAATGGTGCAATGTTTTTTTCTTTTTAAGCATTCTACCACCCTTAACGAACTTTGGGTTAGAAACTCCCATACCAGTTGGCATTAGGGTACTAGGTGTTGAACACTCCTAAGAGCTTAATTATTCAAGGAAGGAAGGCTATAAGACCAAACTCAGTCTTCCTTGATGTTTTTCTTTTCATAGCTTCTTTCTTAATTCTCTTCATCTCTTCTCATCTCAATGAATTTTTCTTTCTCAACGCTTTTTATCCTTCTCTACAACTTAAATAATATTCCCCAAACTTGTCCTTTTACATCGCTGATGTATTTTGTCTTGTAATCTGGGCAAATAAGGGTTCTTTACTGTAGGATTATGTTTAAGGAAGAAATTGGGCTTCTCATTTGCTGGTTGATGATGAGATTGACTATAGGTTCAAATAAGGAACTAGTGTGTATGCTTATGCATATCATAGGGGTAGGCTTTGAAAGGCTCAAATTTCCAAGAATGGCCTATATCATTTCTTGTTGGTGGCATTGCCTAGAATTTCGCCTTGACTAATAATCCAACAAGTTCTAGGACATTGGAGAAGATTAGCATGATGGATCGAGAAAATATCCTAATATTGAGTAGTTGTTTGAGAGCTCTTTTGTTGACCATGTCTGAAAGCTTATCAGGATTTTTATAACCAAATTGTTTGCAAAAATAGAATTATAGGTCTTATTTGTTCCATCAATTTATTAAAACCTTCTTTATTCTTGAAGTTCAACACATTTATTAATATTCTTACAACTTTCCCTTTCAATTCATCTCATCCTACCCCAATGCATCTATCAAATTGTTTGTTTGGTTTTGTGGATATGTTGTTGTGTTATTTAACGGTTATAATGTTCATTTAGATCAACAATTCAGTTCAGAGATATGTAACAACAACAACTCAATTCCATCAACAATTCAGCTCCACCAAACAATTTCAAACAGCCCAACGAAAATTCGACTGAAATTTTGTTTCTCATTTATTCAAAGCTAAGCTATTTACCACAAGTCAAAAAATTTCAAATTCTTAAACTCAAAGGAAAAGAAAATTTAAACAAATCAAACAAGAAATACAAAAATAAGAGTGAACCTTCGAAGCTTTGCAAAGGTATTCTATTTTATTGAAATTTTCAAGGATGGGATATTAAGAACAGAGTGGGAAAAGGAGATGGAAGAGCAGGGTGAGCTATTTTCTTCTTGAAGCCTTTTCCTTGCCTGCTTCCATTCTTAAATATTCTTTAACTTCCTCGATTGGGGTTAGTTCTTTTTTTCCTGTTGCACTAGGGGTTTTATTTTGAAATGGTGCTTTACAAGGTTCGGAAGATATTTCTTCCTCTGGAGTAGGGTTAGAGAAGGGTATTGGTGGGTTTGTTACACCCTGAGGGACTACTGTGTAAGGCACACAGTCTGTAATTCTGATTTGTGGTAGTGGCACTTTCTTCTTACTCGAGACTGTCTTCATAGCCCAATCTAAAATCTTCGCATTGCTTTCTGTCAATTCTCACTGTCTTTTAGCTAACGATTCCAAGAGTGTCCTGTTGTTGACTTGCTCATAAGTCATTAGGCGAAAACTTTCTTTGCAATGTACCTAAATATGCAACCAATTCTTATCCCTTGATTCTAGGCATGCCTTTAAGGCATTGTCTATATCCTCCAACATTTTTATCAACCCTGCTTCATGTTTTCCTGTTTCAGTCTAGAAAGCCACTTCTTTATCCCTTATCATTGTTCGCCATTTTGTATCCCTTTTTTCAAATTATGTTCTCCATTCTTCATCTCTTTGTTTCAATGCCTCCTCCATATTTTGATCCATTCTTCTGAGCTTTGCATCCATATATTCATCCCTGTGCTGAAGTTTGATTTTTAGTTGATTATCCCTCTCTTGCATCTCCTATTTTAGATATTTCAGCATCTCCATTAGTTATGTGCTATTACCCTAGTGCCTTGAACTTTCATCTTGTTCCTGATGGGTTTCTCTTAGGTCTGGAGATAATTTCCAGATGGGGCTTAGGCTTCCCTAAAATTCTTGTTGCTTTTAGGGTGGACTTTCCCAATGTATTGGATCATTGCATCTTTCATTCCCCTTTTCTTCTTCCATCTCTATTTCTTTCTCTTTTCCTCTGTTTTTAGGACCTTTCGTCACTCCAGTCAAGGTCAAAGGGGATAGCCTGGGGTATGTTTCTTCTTTTCCCCATTCTTCATCTACTCCCCCAAGAAGGCAAAGGCTGGTGGTTGTAGCTGGGTGTGGAATCAACCCCACATTTGTGTTGCCTTTTCTATATGGGCTAAAACCCTCAGAGTGTATAGCTACAAGAGCCTTACAATTCTCTTATATCCATGTCACTTTGGATAAGTTTGCTTGCTAAAATAAATTTCTCTTAATGCTCAGGATAAAAAAATAAGGGTTCAGTCTATGACACTGCAAGTGCACAGGCCATACAAGTAGTAAATCTGAGATATGATCCAGGTATCATTCCCACGAGATTGATAGCGAATTCTGGTCGAGCTACCCGACTCACTAAAATTCCATACTATTGGGACTCAAACTTCATAGTGAATGTTTTATCAAAGCGACAAAATTAATAATCCTATACTGTGGGAATATGTTCAGAAACTAAACTAAAAAAAAGTAAATGACTAAACATAAATTGGCATATAAAAGGTGGATTGAATCGGAGTTTGCGCGAGATACGAAGCCATCGATAATCTGATTAAACGATCCGATTCGGTACTAAATCATTGCTCACATTTTATGTGATCGATTTGTCTAAGATTTCATAATTATCGAATTGGTTTCTCCTCTTCAGGTTGATATCGCGCTCTCTCAGTCAAAGATCAAACCCGGCTACAATATTCAAATTTTGCGCAAGATACGGCTATTTTTCTTTCTCGATACTTTACACCCATTTCTGTTGACCGCGAACTTTCTTGCACCTTCTCGGGTTTTTAAAATTTCTACTACTTAATTGGTGAAACTCAGCCTCCGGATCTATGGGTTTATCCCTTTCCCTTGATTAGATCTAAGCTAACACGGGGATTGGAACTTACCTTTAGATTAAAGGTGAACTCTCACGATTATTATATTAAATACACCCCTCTGACTTCAATTATGGCCAGATGGGGATTTATCAAAATTAACTCTCGAGCTTCAGCCCAGTTCAAATCAATGGTAGTCGAACATGCAAGAAAGAATGCTCTCTACTCTGGGGAATCTCCGTCTTGTGTCACTCGAGAGGGCATCCACGGATATCGGAGTAAGATACATTCCCTCGCGGTACTAGGTACTCGATTGGGAACTTATCCATTAAAAAGACACGATTAAGTAAAAGCAAGGCCAAATTAATTCTCCATAATTGTCGGGAAAAGACTATAACTAAATGTAAATCAAAATCCATTAATTGCGCTCGATTCTTGCATTGCGCATTAAGAAATGGATCACAGATCCTTATCCTGACTTTGTAATTGCAATAAGGCGAGAAAGAAATAGATTCAAATTTGTCTAGATTTCATAGATTTTAGCTGATATGCTTAGGAAAAATAAATAGAAATAAAAAATCAGCTCTACTCGTCTACTTGCACGAGTTCGCGATTCAAAACCGGAAAATAAAAAATATAAATAAAAAATAAAAATCTATAAAATATACAACTGAGTTCCTGCTAGCACTTTCCCTTTTAAGGTAGTGAAGAAGGAGAAAACTTACTTTACTATTCTAAAGCTATCTATTTATCTTTGTAAAGAATATAGAATGAATCCCAAAATGCTCAGTAGACATCGAAGAAAAAGCCCATTCTTGTCCTATGTGTGACCTCGAATTGATGTCAGCGGCGTGGATTTCCTGCGATGGCTCCATGTCGATCGCGACCTCTTTCTTTAAATTGCGACCGTCTTGCAAATGCCTTGATCGTGATCAGCGACATCGAGCGCGATGTCGTGACATCTTTTTATTCCGATGTTCGCCGGTGTTGGCGTCGCGACCTCAATTACATGTCGCGACATCGTTGTCTTCTTATTCTTCCCGACCACGAGTTGCGACTGTGTTCTTAGGATTTGCGACAACTTTTGTTTGTATGATGACTTCATGTTGTGACTTTGATTTCTTGCCTTCATATGTTTCCGTTTTATGTCGACCTAATGATGATATCGCGACCTCTTCTTTCCATTTCTTTTCTTAAGTTTGCAACCTCAGTCCTCACGTTGCAGCATATTTTCCCTCCATTCCACCTATTTTCCGGTCGCGACCTCAAGGTGATGTCGCGACCTCTTTTTCTATCTTATTAGCTTTTCTTCATGTCGCGACCTCGGTCAGTGGTTTTGACTTATCGTTTTCCGGTCACGATCATTAAATGGTCATAACCCGGTTTTCTTATCCGAACTTTTGTTCCTGTTTTCTGCTATGACTGTATATCATGTCGCTGACCTATTGACCTTTCATTAAAACCGGTTACATAGCGTCTTTTTACTTACTAAGACCTCTCTTGGCTTTCATTGTGGATCACGTCGCGACCTGTAATTGGTGCTCAGCGACATCATTCCATAACCCTTTGGCGTCCGCGACATCAAAGTGATGTCGCGACATGGTTCTTCCTTTGATTACCGCGCATCCGACCACATTTTCTTTGTCGCGACTTCCTTCTTGAGTCAGCGACTTCACTTGTTCAAGTTTTCCTATTTCTTCTTCAGCGAATTTGTTGATGTTGTGACTTGGAATGGGCGGCAAGCGAAATTCTGTCGCTGACCCTAAATTTTCGGTTGTGACCTCGAATTCTGCTGCGAAATTTGATTTCGCCGATTTTTGCTAAGATTTGATTTTCTCTTTGTATTTTCTGCAAAATGAAATTTGAGTAAAACATCCGGCTTTCTATAGGCGAATCAACATTTATCTCATAATATACTCGAGAAAAATGGATTACAAAACCTAATGAGTTTTAGACTCATCAAATTCCCCCAAACTTGGGAATTTGCTTGTCCCAGCAAAGAAAAGAAAGAATTATTTTCCTCAAACCCAAAATAATCTTAGAAAATTTTAAAGGACATTTTTCTGATTCATACCACTCTCTTTCTCATTCCACCTTCGATGCGGAATTAAAGTCACCAACATCATTTCTAAATTTCGGTTTGGATTAAGAATAAGACATGGTATACTTCTATCAAAAATTTCTTACGATGAAGTAATGTATTTAAACGATTTATTCAACAAGTCTTACGTGTGTGTGTGCGGGTCATCTAATCCTTTTCGTCTTTATGTTGAATGTAGTTAATCTTAAGGAGTTTTCTAAATTTGTTGTCAAAGTCCCTTAGGCTTGTTTCATATTGATCTCCACTTTAATGCCATTAAATTCAACCTTCAAAATCAATGAGTCTTTCAGGCTTGTAAAGTTGACTTAGGTAATTGGGTAGATAATGGAAAAATTTAAGTTATGCAAATCACCAGGTTTCCACCTTTTCTCATACTTGTTGCCTTCAACTTTCACCCTTTTTTTGTGTTCTTCCCGATTCTCTGCTCTTGGCTGATTCAACTTCATATTTGAATTCTTTTTAAAGGAATTTCAATTTCCATATACTCTTTCTTCGGGCCAGTTCCTTTGTTTCTTGAACTCTTTGCTTTTGTTTTCTACGGTTGGGAATGAGTCACGATGTTTTGTCTTCTTAGGCTTTCTATTACTCTTAGAGAACTTTGAAGAACAACAGCTCCCATACCAGTTGGCATTAGGGTGCTAGGTGTTAAAACACCCCCTACGACTTAATTGTTCAAGGAAATAGGCCGCAAGACAAAACTATTCCTTATTTCACTAGCTTCTATTTCTTTGCTTCTTCCCTCCTTCTTTGTCAAAATTTTGAAATATTTTCCCCCCAAACTTATTTCTTCCTTTATATTAAACTTTTGGCTGGCTGGATAATTTGGGCTCTTTCTTTGTGAGTTTTATTGCAGGAAGGAATGTAGGTTTTCGATTCTTTGTGTATTGAAATAAGGCTTATTTAGCTCAACGAACTAGAGAATATGCTTAAGCATATATTGAGGGTAGGCTTAGAAAAGCTCAATGCCAAGGATGGCCTCCATCGTTTCTTAATGTAAAATTTTGTTTTTCACCTAGATTTCACCTCAATCAATAATCAAACAAGTTCTAGGACTGTAGACTCTCAATCCCTAAAATTTCCCTAGAAAATGCTGCAATTACTGTCGAGTTTCATAAGTTTTGTTGACGAAAGTGTATTTCTTCAAGACTTGTATTTATTTACTGTTTACTTACATTATTTCAACCAAGTATTTTGTTCCATCAGCAATAACCAATTCTCAAAATTTTTGCAAACTAAACTGAATTTAAACAATGCAGGCAATACTCATAATTTCCAATTTAAATACATTCATGCCACGATTCTTCACGAAATTCTTTGTTCTTGGAAACGAGGTATTCATTTGATTAAATTTTGGAAAGAAAATGACACGAAACCAAATTTCACTTAGATCATGAACAATCAATTTACATGATGGGGAATTTTATTCGAATGTGAAACATTTCGATATTGTACAATCTATTTTCTTTACAAACAAAACTGTAACTAAACTCGAGAAAAACTCTCTGTTTCTTGATCTAAAATCCTATATCTTCCCCCAGAAGGTTGCAGCTCCTGCTTCAAAATTTGGTTCACCAGACCTTGAGCTCACTCTAAGAGTGATTCGGCAGTGAACAAAGTTTTGAAGCAGGAACCTTGTTCCTTTTTCTTTGGGGGCTTCTCGCGTTTGATGGGTTCTGTTAACCCTTCTTCGATTCCCTTCCCATCAACCACTCTCTTGATTTTGCGTTTTATGGAACAAGAATGGGAATTGGTTTGTTTTCGACTCCATTCATTCCATAAACTCTGTGTTATAACCTTAGACTCTTCTTTTCTCTCAGTCTTCCTTTTCTCCATTTTTTTCGTTTATTTTCCTTTGTTCTCCCACCCTTTTATAGTGATTTTGCTTCTCTTAGAATTACAAGGTCATTTATTCTTTCTATTTATATTTTCGATGAATGGATTGAATGAGGTTCTCGAATTCTTGCTCTTTTGATGCCTTTGATGAGAATATTGATCGTTTTTCTTGAATTTATTAAATTTTCCTCTGATTATTCTCCTTGAAACTGAACCTATTAACCCGTTTCGTTCAATCAAGACATTGATTTCTGTTTCTACATTAATAACTATTTATTTCAGATTACGAATGAATGATGCGAATTGAAAGGTTGGGGATGGTGTAGTTTAATGGAATTTGAAATGTATAATCTTTGGTTAAGCGTCATGACAACGATTTGGGATCGTGACATTAAATGTTTAGCCTCTAAAGTTATGATTTTCAATGAATTTAATTTCTCATCTTTGGGATGCCTAAAATGAGGTTTTTCCAAACCTACTTTTATTGATTTTGGATAGTTAAGTTTGCAACTTCAAAATTTTTGGTAGTGACACGGGGATGTAATCCTGACGGGGAAAATGGTGTTGCAACATAAAAGTCATTATTTCCCTTCTTTATTTGTTCGTGACCTCAATTTCATTATTTTACGACTTTCTTTTCCACTTTTTATTTTCACATCAGCATTCTTGGTTACCTTTGGATTCTTATTCTTGGCCCAACATAAACACTCGATTCACGGCAATTTCAATTTATTAAATTCAATCAAAACAACTACAAACTCAACTCATCTTCATCATGCAAAAATTCAACAACTTTCACTATGCATCACATTTAAAGTCAGCACACCAAAACAAGATAAAATTCCCCCCAGGAACTTTCAATCCAGAGCTATACCAAAGACAAATTTTAAAATCAAATAAAGAAGAAGAGGAAGATACTGCCCCTTTTTGGTCTCTTATGCTGATTGAAGTTTGATTGCAGATGCTCTCCTTTTGCACAATCTTCATTGTCCTGTAAAACTAAAAAAAATAAAAATAAAAATAAAATAAAATAAAATGAAATATTTACCTAATCTTGAATCAATAATGAATAAAATCACATTAAGCTATTAGAAATTTAAACACATAATTTTTAAACTATAACAAGAAAATTGAAAATCAAACCGGTGTGGATTGCCTTCCACAAATTTGCTCAATTTTTAGTCTTTAGGCTGGACTTTTCTAGCGCCATTGTTACATTTCTTGATCTTGTTCGAACTAAGGGTTATTCTTCGATTGCTTTCTCAGGAGTGGTGCTAATCTCGACCATTAACTTTGAACTCCTCGCGATTCTTTGGTTCTAAGTGTCAACGCGCCCCCAAGCGTATTGCTTGATGCAGTAAATGGTCCACTCCATTTGGATTTCGCAACTTCCTGGAAAGTCTTAGTCACGGGTTTGAATATAACAAGACTGATCTCTGCCTTAGATTCCCTCCTCAAAATTAAATTGATCATGCCATTTTTTTGTTTTTATCCTTGTAGATTAACTATCATAGGCTTCATTCCCTTAACTCTTCCAATTCATTTAATTGGAGTAGCCTCTCTTCATAGTAACTTTAAAATCAAAAGTCGGCTTCTTGATAGGCCCACATGGCTTTATATTCTAACTCGAGGTAGGTGACAAGGTTTTCCAAAGACAAGAATTAATGGGGACATTCAATGGGATTTTTAAGCGATCTGTATGCCCATAGTGCATCATCAAGCTTCAAAGACCAATCTCTTCTGCTTTGGAACATAAGTGCCAAAATTTTCTTTATTTCCTTTATTTAAAATTTGACACCCGTTGTTTAGAGGATGATAAACCCGAGCTCATAATGTGTTTGATACCATATATCACTCTGTGAGTTTTATCAAACACCTTATTTGCAAAATGGCTCCTCAATACTTGCAATTATAGTTAAATTTGTCCCAATCACCATTGAGAATATTTTTTTGTAAAAATCCCACAACTGTATTGGCATCATTCTTTAGACCCAGAGTATTACTTCTGGTTTGATATAATCACGGCTAGGAGTATATATATATTTCCAAATGGCTGGAAGGGCCTAAAATCCATTCCATACATCAAATAATTGCCCCACAAGGATACCTTGGGGAAAAAAATATATTCCTCTTGATATTTCCATTCTTTGGCATTGATCATAACCGCCCATTAAACGGTCCTTAAAAATGAGGCCAGTAAAATCACATTTTGAAATTTTGTAAAATTTGTTTTATCTCTACAAAGTGTCCTCCATATGGTGATGCATGACATTCTTACTTGATCTTACTTTGCTCCGCCAGTACCACAATCTCCTTATAATCGGATTAGCTCCTCTTTTAAACAATAAAGAGGTCATCCTAGATGTAATTACTGTATCGAGTCCTTGGCTTCTTTCTCTATTGGTAAGGCTTTTAAAGATTCTGTTGGCATAATTCCACACAAGCTAAAAAGTTCACAATATGACATACCGGGGTGATTGGATTGACAATTTGGAATAACTGCTCATCTGAAAATTTTACGCTATTCTCTTTCTTCCCTCTTTATCTGATGGGTTTCTCTACTCTTGTGAGTGATCAAATATCACATTGTCACAGCCCTTCTTATCTATTTCTGATAAAATTCTGCAATAATAGTACCCACGATCAATCTTAGCTTTGCTTCTTTCTTTGCCATTATATATTTAATTCTTTGCATTATCGGTGTGTATATGACATGAGACCCCAAAATGTATGGCCTAAATTTTTTCACATGCAAATACCTATTGCGGCATCTCCTTTTAATTAGTAAGTGAATTTTCTTGAGCTTCATTAAAGGGTTTGCTAGCATAGTAGTGGCCTTGAACACTTTTTCATCTTTACGTCCCGACTCCGACCCATTGCAAAATCTTTGGCATCACACGCGATTTCAAATTCTGCATTCGATACGGTTTGCACTGATGGGAGCTTCAACAAATCTGGATTTGATTTCTTCAAATGCATTGGCGAGATTCCTCAAAATAAAACAGCATCTTTCCGATGTCTGCATAGTGGTCTAGCAATTTTGGAGAAGTCTGCGTCGTCTTACGTAAAATCGGCATGTCCCCAAAAACTTCCTAATTCCCTTCTTGTACAGTGGGTGGCATTAAATTTCTTATAATTGAAACTTTTGCTGGTCTACCTCAAGCCTATTTGCGAGAAATCATGTGCCCCAAGACAGTTCATACGTAACCATAAAATGGCATTTCTCCCCATTCTAAAGCTAGATTCTTGTCTTTTTCTTTGAAATCTTGTCCCGGAGTTATACGAAACCTTTATTCAAGCCCAGATCCATACCTTTGTAAAATCATCATGAGATCTCCATAACTGCATAGATTGAGAAAATATAAGACATCATGCATCTTTGGAAGGTACAGGGCATTACACAAACCAAATGGCATTCTCCTAAGCCGAAAGTACGAATGGGCATGTAAAGTGGTTTCTCACGATCTTCGATTGCAATAGCAATTTAGTTTTATATCGGAGTATCCATCAGAAAACAAAAATGAGGGTGTCACCTTAGCCTATCCGACGTCGATCAATAAAAGCGAGGGAAAATGATCATTTAAGTTCACGATTATTCAATTTTCTATAATTCGATACACACCCTGCATCACATCAGAGTTCTTGTAGGAATCGATTCATTCTTTTCATTTATGATCCACAGTGAATCGCGCTTTCTTGGGAACCACATGTACTGGGCTTGCAAAGACTATACGATATAGCATATATAAAACACGCATTTAACCATTTTAGAATAACTACGTGACTTCTTTCCATCAACGGGTTCGTGCCTTTGATGTTTCGATAGAAGTTTTTTGCATTATCCTCAAGCAATATTTTGTGCATGCAAATGGAGCGTACCGCCAGGATCTCGATTGACCCGAGCAATTGCTTCCTTGTATTTTCTTAAATTACCGGCCAGCTTACGTTTCTTCGACCCCGGTCCCGATGCAGGCGATATGATAAGCAGTTTTTCTCTTTTACGGTTCTAAAAACTCATATTTTTAAATGATGGGCAATTCTTTCAATGTTAGCCATACGCACTAGTTTCGTACTCATGAGTTTATTGTTGTTTTTAAACTTGCACTTCATCTTGACTGTTTTCATTTATACTAGAGACTATTTCCTTGTTAAACAAAGGTGAGAAGCATTTACCCACCATCGAGACTCTGAGAATCTGAAAATTCATCACCGATTTCATTGATAGAGTGTTGAAGGATACAATGAATTCAATTCATCATTGAGAAGGCTATTGTTTCTTCTGACAACTGGCTATGCGCCTCTACACAGGATGTTTCCATACTCTATTAATATTAAAATGCTGCTTGCTTCGTTTTCCAGCCACACAGTGTCGGTTCACCTTTTGTATGTCTGCTCGAGGCGACTCAGGTTGCTAAGAAGGTCTTCCTAACAGCAAAGGAATTTAGGTATCTTCCTCCATGCGCATGATAACAAAATCCCTTTGGGAAGATGATTTCCCAACCTTACGACAAGTACATCTTGAATGCCTTAAGTTTGTGCCATTAATCTGCTCGACCATCTGCCCGATGTAATTGTTGTTGAGGTCGATTCCCCCAGTGGGAGTCTGCTGGCCCGATAGAGGCATCAAATTTATAATCGCGCGAATCACATGAAGGCTTTCTTGAATTCATATTTCCCTATGGAGGCGGGAATGGGTGAAGCGCAGTCTTTCATCTTTCGCGGGAGAACTTTTCTTGGATAATGGCCTTTACGTAGCCGATCGAGTTAACTATACCCTCCTCGGCTATCTTTCTTTTCTTTCCAGTACTCTCCTTGATTTTGCATAAAGAGGCATTTGGTGATTTTCCTCTTGCAAATGGAATATTTGTTATTTTCTTGAAAATATCGAAATTTAGAAAGCTGTTCTTCTATTCTTGACTTAAGTCTCGTGGAAATGGCACTGAAGGTGTATAGGTTGGCACTCCTTCCTTCTTTTTCTGGTCATTAATTCCTTTCGGCTGTTCAATCTGGGTGCTCTTCTCTCCTTCTTTTTCTGCCTCAGTTTCTTCTTTCGCTACATCCATGTTCTTTGCTTTCAAATCCTTCCCATACCTTAGCGAATTGCAAGTAGATCTTTAGTTCTTAGTGTGGGAATGGCACCTTGCTGATTGGCATATTTAGGGCAGTTCCTACTTGTGTTTCTAAATTTTTCAATGAGCACTAGCATTCTTGAAACATGTAGTGTCAGGACTTGAAAGCTTCCAAGTCGGATAGTTTTACATTCATGGAATTATAATAGCCTCTTATTTGTCCCCGATCGCTTCGCGACATTTTGTTAGAATGGTTGGGTTCCTCGACCACGATATTCATTTACGCGCCGCTCCTTGATGCTCTTCTTCCGGAACCTTGGTGGTTCGCGATATCATGTTGAGATGTTGTCCACGCCTTGGCGAGTGTAATGCCCTCCGCTGCTATGAAATTCTCGATTTCTCGGTGAATTGTAGTGTGTGGGCGGTTAGGATTTAACTAAGTAATGCTTCTTTGCTCGTTCATGTACTTAACCTCCTCAACACCATAAGAATCTTCTTACATTGGCACATCGGCACTTCTTCTCATAGGATTCTCTTTCACGCTCTATTTCATGACGGTGTGCATCTTTATCTTGTTTGTCCATCCTATGCATTATGGCATCCAACTTTGCTTCCATGGGTGTCATCTTGCTTCAGCTCCATGACCCCTTACCGCTCTGCTTTGTTTTTCCTGCGAAAACTTCGGATGGAGCTTTCATATTGCATTTTTTCCAGTCTTCTAGCGGATCTCTGCGCCTCTTGGCCTTTTAGTTTAGCAGATGCTCGCGTAGGCGTCGATAATGCCTTAGATGTATCATTTAAAGCATGATACATTATGTCATCAGGTCTTCAAATCTATTCCATGCATAGGGCACCTCTTGACAACCTCTTGAATCTTTCTGACTACATATGGGCTCTCATCTTTGCATTTGGAAACTATTATCTACCTTTCTTCTCTAGAAGTGAGAGATGGGGAAAACGAATCTGCCCCAAGTAGGCTTCTCTGGCTTTCTTACAGTATCAAACGAGAGGAACCATATGGTAATTATTAGAAATGCAAATGTGGCTGCTATATCTCTCAAAGAAAATGGGAAGAGATGTAACTTTATCACCTCTAGTCTCACACCATTCAGCTTCACTATATTCGCCATTCTGAGAAATCTTCCCAGGTGCTCGTTTGGGTCTTCGGTGGGATGACCAGTAAACTGATGTTGCTGAACCATTGTAATCAAGGTTGGCTTTAGTTCGAAATTATTTGCATCCACAGTAGGAACATGCGATTGCGGGAATACTCTTCTGAATAATAGGCCTCCAGGCTCCTCCCATTATATCGGTAATGGGAAGGCCTTAGGCTGTGTCCTTTGTTCCTCATGCAGTCATGCCTCTCATCACGCCATATTTGCGTTTCGCGCTTTTTTTGTCTTTCTTAAGCTCCTCGAGTGTTCTCCCGGTCGATTATCTGGCTGGAATCGGTCGAATCCACATCTCCTATGCATTAAGGTTTTCTGAAATCAAAACACACTCGAGTTAATAGGATTAGTCAAACTTAAACAAATATGTCCAACATATCTTGTTTTAAGATTAGTCTTTGATATAGCCTTTGCTTATAAAATATTTTGTTCTTTTGTTAAAATGTCAAATTAGTATTTCTTTCTTTTGTGAATATTGATCTAATTAATTCTTTCAATCCGTGACAGCGCCATAAAAACTTGTTTGCCTTTTTCTATAGACTAAAACCCTCCAAATTAACATAGCTACAAGAGCCTTACAATTCTCACATATCCATGTCACTTTGGATAAGTTTGCTTGCTAAATAATTTCTCTTAAATACTTTTCGAGATAAAAAAATAAGGGTTCGATCTACTTATTACTTTGCAAGTGCCACCAGGCAACCTACAAGTAGTAAAATCGAATGTAAGTCGGTACCATTCCCACGAGAGTTGATAGCGAATTACATATCAGCTACGACTACTAAAATTCCATACTATTGGGACTCAAAACTCGTAGTGAATGTTTTTTATCAAAGCGACAAAAATTAATAATCTATACTATTGAATATGTTCAAACTAAAAATTAAAACAAAGTAAATGACTAAACATAAATTGTATATAAAAGATTGGATTGAATCAGTTTACTGTGAGATACGAAAACCATCAATGAAATACAATGGAACAGTCAATTCCAGCACTAAATCCATTGCTCTGTTTTACGTATGGATCTGATTTTTGTCTAAGATTTCATAATTATCGGAATTGGATTTCTCCCTCTTCACTAATTTGATATCCTTGCTTCTCTCAAAGTCAAGATCAAACCAGCTACTTGTATTCCAAATTTTCTTACAAGATTTGGGTATTTTTCTTTCTCAATACTTCACACCCATTTCTGATGACCCTTGAACTTTTCTCTTTGCACCTTCTGAGTTTTCGCAAAATTTCTACTACTTGGTGGTGGCTCAACCTCCAGATCTATGGGTTTATCCCTTTCCCTTGATTAGATCTAAGTTAACACGGGGATTGGAACTTACCTTTAGATTAAGGTGAACTCTCTGATTATTTATATTGTTAAATACACCCCTCCAACTTCAATTATGAGCGAATGAGGGATTTATCAAAATTAACTCTCGGGCTCGGCGGTCAAATCAATGGTGATCGAACATACCCGAGAAAAGAATACTCTTACTCTCGGGAATCTCAGTCTACGTATTCACTCGAGGGCATCACGGATATCGGAGTAAGATACATTCCCTCAAGTGGTACTAGTACTAGATTGGAACTATCCATTAAAAGCGACATCGATTAAGTAAGCTAGGAGCCCAAATTAATTCTCCATAATTGTGCCGGAAAGCCTGTAACTAAATGTAAATCAAATCCAGATGATTTGCGCTACGGTCACACATTGCGCATTAAGAAGTAGATGCAGATCCACCTTTAACCATTGTAGTGCAATAAAGCGAGAAGAAATGAATTAGGAAATTTCATGCAGATTTCATAAATTTCGACCCGATAATGCTGGAAAAATAATAGAAATAAAATCAGCTCACACTCGTCTGCCCTTACAGTTCGCGATTCAAAACCGAGAAAATAAAAATATAAATAAAAAAATAAAAAATCTACTCCTAAAATATACATTGAGTTCCTCTTCTTTTCCCTTTTAAGGTAGTGAAGAAGGAAAACTTACTACTATTCTAAAGCTATCATTTATACATAAAAGAATATGGGCGAATCCACTATAAAAATGCTCAGTTGGACATCCAAAGAAAAGCCCGACTAAGCTGTCCTATATCGCGACGCCGTTTCTCTTGATAGCTCATAATCGATCGCTACCTCTTTCTTTAAATTCTGACCGGTTGTCTTACCGATGCCTTGATCGGCGTTAGCGACATCAGTGATGTCGCGACATCTTTGTTGATGTTCAGCCGGTGTTGATGTCGCGACCTCGGTTACATGTAGCGACATCGTATCTTCCTATTCTTCTAACCACGAGGTTGCGACATGTGTTCTTAGGTTGCGACAACTTTTCTGTTTGTATGATGACTTCATGTTGTGACTTTGATTTCTTGCCTTCATATGTTTCAATTTTATGTCGCGACCTAATGATGATGTCGCGACCTCTTTTGCTTCCATTTCTTTTCTTCTGGTTGCAACCTCAGTTCTACGTTGCAACATATTTCCTCATTCCCACCTATTTTCCAGGTCGCGACCTATGGTTGATGTTGCGACCTCTTTTGCTGCTCTGCTTGGCTCTTTTCATGCGACCTCGGTCGATGGATTGCGACATAGTTTTGATACGATCATTAAATGAGTCGCAACTTGATTTCTTGTCAAACCTTATTCCTTTGTTTTCATGTCGCGACCTGTATATCATGTCGCGACCTCAATTTGACCCTTTCATTAAAACCAGTTGCAACGTCTTTTACTTGCTAAGACCTCTCTTGTGGCTTTCATTGACGGATCCACGTCGCGACCTATAAGTGGTGTCGCGACATCACTTCACTAACCCCTTTGGCGTGCGCGACGCCAGGAAGTGATGTCGCGACATGAACCTCTTCCTTTGATTATTTCCTTTTGTCTCGACCACATTTTCTCTGTCACAACTTCCTTCTTCAAGTCATGACTTCACTTGTTCAAGTTTTCTATTTCTTCTTCAAAGCCGAATTTGTTGATGTTGTGACTTGGAATGGTACAGGCGAGTTTCTGTCGCGACCTCAATTTTCCAGTTGTGACCTCAGTGCTTCTTGGTGATTTCTTCGATTTTTGCTAAGATTTGATTTTACAGTATTTTCTGCAAAATGAAATTTGAGTAAAACATCCACTTTTCTGTAGACAAATCAACATTTATCTCATAATATACTCAGAAAAATGGATTAAAAACCTAATGAGTTTTTAGACTCATCAATTTGCTTCTAAAGTAACTCAGGATATAATTCTTGATTATCTTCTCCACATTGATTTTGTACCTCTTCAGTTATGCATAAAGGAGGATTGCTTCATTCCTTCTTATTGTGCTGAGGTGCTTTGATGGCAAAATGACCGAGCTAATAAAATAGAACCACACCTTAGCCTCTTACCAATTCAAATCCACCTGCGTGATGGATTCATAAAGGGTTTTCTTTGTTTCCTTCCACTTTCCTTTTCCAGCTATTAGTAGGTCCACTATCTTCTGGTACTCTAGCTCCCTTAGCAGTCTCTTTAATTTTGAGCCATCTTTTTGCACCTTCATAATGAACAATCCATTTATCGTTTCTTTGCTGAAATCTATCAATTTTCCTCCCACATATACCTTCTTTCCTTTCTCTTCCACCATGTTAGCAAAAAATTATTTCACCCATGCAACAGAGCCAGGTGCCTTTAGCTCGCCCATTGATTGCCATCCTCTCTTCTCAAGCATTTCAGAGAAAGGGAGATAAGTTTTGAATCCTCTTTCAACTAAAAACCCTCCTTCCTTTTCCATTAAATTAGCGGCTTTTTTTTAGATTAATTTTCTTACTCTTTCATTCCTCTACTCTGTTTCGACTTCTTCGGCTCCCCTCTTCCTTTTTCTTGATTCTTCATCTAGCTGCACGGGCTACACTCTGGCCCGGCTATTCTTCCCTCTTGCATTTCCCTTAGTAATTTTCTTGAACAACCTCTTCCCTCTACTTGTGTATGCTTCCATCATTTCGTTCGGTTGAAATGAGTTGTGATAAAAACTCAAACATGGTTTGAATAGGGTTTTGGAACTCTAGGAGTTTGCAGCGACGCAGATAGAGAGAGATTTGATGAAGGAAGATGAGTGGGTTGATAGTTTATGAAGGTGGCCTTTCGATTTTAAAAAATTCTTTATTTATAAGCTAACTGTTTTGTTATGCCTTCATTAAATGTCAAACAATATTATCCCTGGGTTTGTTCCATTTTTAATACTATGTCGCGACATCTGAGAGATAATTAATAAGTAAGCCAGTTCGCAATCAATTTGAAGTTAGGTCAGTCTTATGTCGTGGCATTGTGAGAAATGTTGCGACATTCTTTCTGATGTTCTTTTGAACTTATGTCGCGTATTAAGAAAAAAATTTAGCCATAATAGAAACTCCTTCAATCTACGCAGTCCTAAAGTTGATTATGTCGCGACACAAAAATCATGTCGCGACATATTTTCTGATGTTCATTTGAACATTTGTAGCGACAAAATGGAATTATGTCATGACCAAGTTTTTCTTTTAAAAATCAAAGATTAGAACTAACCTTGTCACGATTGGAAGCAATTATGTCGCGACGAACTTTCTTGTGACTGAGATGAGGATTGATTCACACTTTGTTGCGACAGAGAGAAAGCATGTCGCGACATTGAACTAAAATTTTCCAGAATTGCATCATTCACAGTTTTCAATCAAGACACCTTCAAAGCAAGGTGTATTCACTCATACCTATCAAAACATACTTGTGTAAACTCATCTAATCATCAAAGAACCTCAATTCAAGTATGAACAACAACATTTCATTTCTTCATTCCATATAATTCGCCAATATGATATTCAGAATATCTAAAAAAAATGAAACCAACAAAGCTACTATTCATTTTCTTTTTTTAAATAAAATCACATTCCCTCAAACTTCAATTATGCATTATCATTAAAAACAAATTGAGGGAAATAGAAATACTCCTCCTTGTAGCTATTTTCTACATATTTCAGTTTGAGAAAGTGTGCTTCCTAATCAAATTCATCTTTAATATAGCTTCATTGTCCTAAAACATCAGCAAAAACTAAAAAATAAAATTTCTAACACAATTAAAACTAGAACATCAAACACACAAAATTTAACACAATTAATCTAACTATAAAATTTAAGAGTGCGCTTTGGTTGCCTCGAAAATTTGCTGATTTAATGTCTTTAGCTAGACATTTGCTCTGAGTGTCTACATTTCAGCAAAACTCTTTTCCCTTTTCAAAATCTAGATCTCAACTTCATTTAAATTTCCTCAAATTCACTCCTACTCTTCTTAATCACAACCATTTAATCCTTCGAATTCTTCCTTGTGTAACTTGGGAATGCATCCTTAGGCTAATTTTGCATCGTTAAGGCTAGTTGCCCTACTTAAGTCTCCAAATTCTTTACAGATGCATTGGTATTGGCCTAAAACACAGTTGTGTTTGCCTGGAATTCTTCTAGCTCAGCAAACTTCTGCTCATGTATGTTTAGCAACCTCTTATTTTCTCCCATGAAAGAAAGCATCTAGTCCTCAAAGGAACTTGATCTCTGCCCACTGATTTTTACGCTCTGCATCACGCTGGCTCACGCTCACTGTTTGTTGTTGTTGGAACAGTGAGCATGATATTGTGTAGATTCATCCGGGTCTTTGACCTTCTTTGTGATCCTCCTATGAGAAGTTCTCATGGTTCCCGAGTCTTGGTTTGTAGTGAGTGGGCAGGTTAAGGTTGGGCTTAAAAGTATAGCTCCTGTTGGCATTGAGGTACTATGCCTCCTCAACTTGGTAGGGACCCTCATGGGTTAATCCCTCTTTAGCACTGTTTCTTCTTTCTCCTTCATCCACTGCCCCCACTTCAAGTGCAGTTTGCATTCTTCTCTCAGTATTTCCAAGCTTGCTCATTAATGCATCCAACTTTGCTTCAATGATAGTAATTTGGTCGCTCAGTGCAGCTCCTTGATACACTCAAACGGATGGAGCTTTGTAGTTGCATTTGGCAAGATCTTCAATCGGTACACCTTGCCTCCTCTGCACTTCTTCTTTTGGCCCCACAACGAAATTTGCATCAATTGTACCCTTTGAGGCATAATTCATGGACGGTAGAATATATCCATCTGAGTGGTCAGATCTATTCCATGCATAGGGCACCTTTTGAGTTGTCTCTTGTATCTCTGCCATGCGTTATAGAGGCTTTCATCCCCCCTGCTTGAAGACTAATTTCTCCTCTTCTTTCAAAAGTCAGGGTTGGGAGGAAAAATATGCCCATATAGGCCTCACAATTCCCAATTTGCTCTTGATCCAATGGTGGTTACTCGAGCCAAATTCTTTGCCATCTCTCAGTGAAAGGGAAGAATTTCTGACTTGATCACTAATGGTCTCACCCATTTAACTTATTTGTAGTGGCCATCCCTCATGAATCTTCATAGCAAACTCATTGGGGTCTTCAAAAGGATGACCGATGGCGGGTACTCTTGTACCATAGTGATCAAGGCTGGCTTTAATTCAAAATCGTTGAAGCCCCACATGTGTTTGTCTCACATGAATATTCATCTTGAATAGAAGGCCTCCAAAAGTCTTCCATAGTCATTTGCCTTTGAGGTCTTTCTGTGTCTGCTTCTTCTGGAATAGGTTGCAGCATTTCTCTTTGATTTGCCATATTTTTAGATTCTGCACTTGTAATCTTCTCGATTCCTCGGTCTTATCTCTGTTATGTGGCATCTAAGAGGCGACAAACACCTTACGGTTTTAAATGCATTTACTATCTTCTTGAAATAGAAACACACTAAGATCAAATGAATATGTGGGAAACAGCTATTAAAGTTTTGGCTCATAAAAATATTTTCAGTAGGTTATTAAGCTACTGCAATTAAAAACTATTTTTTTGTGTTTTTTATTTATCTATGATAAAATAAAGAAAAATGTCCAAATTAAAAATTCTCTCTTTGGTTAGAATATTGATCTTTAAATTTATCAATCTATCCCTAACAACGATGCCAAAAACTTGTTGACCTATTCTTAGTATATATATAGACCAAATTTTCCAAGTAATTAGCATTGCTGTCAAAGACTAAATAAAGTCCTCGGCAAGAGCACCAAAAACTTATTGCTTGATTTTGATGAAAATATGTGTCTGTCCTTTTTGTAAACTTGATTCATTAAAAATTTTGATTGGTCTCAATCACTGCAAGTGCACAGATCGTACAAGTAATAAAAATGAATTTTATTAGGAGATCCACATTACTCTCGTTCAGTTGATGAGGAATCACAAAACCAACTACTCTGACTACTCACAGTCACTTACTATTTGAACTCCAATATTAAGATGATTAGAAGAGCGAATAAAATAATACTAAAGTAATTTCACTAGTATAGAAAAAATATAATGGCAAATTAGGTGAGAGAGTTCCAGCGAGTGAGACAAAGCCCAGGAATAGACGATGAATAATTGTCGATTTCTGCACCATTTTTGAATCATAGCTAAGCCATAAGTTGGAAGAAGTTGAATTTTGTCAAAGATGCATTGTGGTATGGTTTAGATTTCTCCATATTATACATTTCACTAGTTAGAAATTCATGTTTCTTTAGAAATCATGGGTCTAATTAGTTACTTGTAATATATAATCCTCTTTCTAAGATGTGGGTATTTTTCCTTTTCAGTACTTCACAACCAAATCTTAGGACTGAAGAATTCTTATCCCTCTGGACAAGATATTGCAAGCCTTCTCCAACTTGGTTGGCACCTCATCCTTCAATGCTGATGAAACTCTCCATCACCTTGATTAGATCTATGCTAACATGGGATTAGAATCCTTTCGTCAAAAAGAGGAGAAACCTCTGAGCGATTAAATTGATACTTCATCAAACAATCCTTAAACCATGAGTAAGTTAGTGATTTATCTGAGTAATCTTTCGAGGTTGTTATTTCAAAGTATTAGTCTACCATACACACAAGAGCTTGCTTTATACCCTCGAGTTCTCCATCTTTGTGTCACCTTGAGGACCTCTTGGAAATCGAGCAAGATACAATACTTTGTTTGAATTTACGATACTAGTACTTGGAGCGATTAAGTTAAAAATAATACCAATCAATTATTCAAAATTCCAACTACGACGTTCTTCCACTTCACGTGCTTGGAGAAAATAACAATCATCATCGACCCATTCCCGGAGGGCCTCGACCTTTAAGCCCAGTTCCCTTTCATGCTCGGCGACTAAGCGGTCGAAAACTCATTGAAAGTGTAAACAAAGCGAAATAAATGAACTCGAAAATTTTCTGACTCCATTTTATTGAAACAATAATGAAAGAGAAAATTTTACAGAAATTATTTCGAAGCTACACATCAATTCACACTCTCAACTCCGGAAAATCAAAGAAAAACCTTTAAAAACTACGCTCAAAACTAAATCTACTAAAGGGAAATAAAAGAAAAAAATTAGTATACAAGAGTCTTGACTACCCGATAGTCACGGAATTGCGAAGCTACGCACGGTGCCTAGATCGTCTATTTATAGACTTTCCAATGCTTTCAATGTTGAGGCTGCACTTAGCGTGTTGTGAATCCCGAATTTACGGCTCAAAATTGGTTTGCTTTGTCGCGACATAAGTTCTATCGCAACGAGTCTTTGAGTGCTTTGTCGTTGGCTTTCTCGACATGCGATTTTCTATCGATCGATTTCTCTAATTTTTTGTCTTGGATTACATGCGTAGCAAACTTTGATAATGTCGCGTGATTTCCAGGAATGCAACAATCTCGTTCTTCTGACCGAGATGTCTTGTGTCACTACACAAATTTTGTTACCGACTCTTTATACACCCATACTCTGGAAGCCCCATGCGACATAATTTTTCTTTGTCGCGCTTATAGTTTCTTTAACCGCGACAAGCATTTTTCTCTTCGGTTTGTCTACTTTGTAGCGACAGAGTTTTCTATGTCACGACAGGATTTCTTTGGTTCCTTAACAACTCTATCACGATAGGGTTTTTCTTTTGTCGTGATAGACTTTTATTCTCTGGTCCTTATCACTAACTGAGTTGTTTGTTGCGACATAGAAATCTTTGTTGCGACAAACATTAACTTGGCTAATCTCAATTCTCTTTCAATTTATGTCGCGATTGAATTTTCTTCTATCGCGACAGGATTCTATCACTTTGTAGCTTTTATTGTCGCGACATAAAACTTCTTTGTCGTGACAGAGATTCTGCCTTCAATTCTCCATTATGTTGCAATATGAATTTCTTTGTCGCCATTCCTCTTGCATTGCTCTTCAACTTCTTATAGCGACATAGAATTCCTTGTCACGACTGAGTTTACCTCAACCTCATGTTTTGTTTGTCGCGACAGAAATAATCTTTGTTACGACAAAGTTCTGTTGCTCTTTGTTGTGAACTCTGAATGTTATGTCGTGACAGATTTTTCTTATCCCATGTTGAAAACTTTGTCTCAACAAAACAACACTTATCGCAGCTGACTTATGTTATATCCTTGTCATTTTCTATCGCGGCAGAGCCGTCTTTTGTCGCGACAAAGTTCATATGCTATTCTTCATACTTTTATGTTGCGACAAAGTTAGGATTGTCGCGACAAAGTTCCTTTGCCATTTGCCTTTATCATTATCATGACGAGTTAAGAGTCTTGCGACATTCTTCTTACATTCTTCTTGATGTCGCGACGAAAACTCTTTATTCATGTGGAGATTATTCACGCCTTGAGTTCAACTGGAGCTGTTGCGACATACGGTGTTTGCGACATAGTTCTTCTGGTTTGCTTGAAATTCTTTCATGACACAAATCTTGTCCATGACGAGAAATCTTGCATTGCCACCCCTCTTCTTTTATGTTGGAATTATCTCATTTTTCAATTAAACACAACGAAACACAAGTAGTGAATATATCATAATTTGCCATTAAAATGAATTTAGGCGCACAAAAATATGCCAAAAAATGGATTAAGAATGAATGAGTTTAGGACTCATCAACTGAATACAGGATGGATTTATTTTACATTTGCATTTTGTGTACACTTCGATCTTGTGCGTGGGCTATAGATGGGTATGCCCGCCTCAAATCATTTCATTAAAGTACTACTACATTGACCCTTATTGGTATGCCAATATATCCTAACTTCGAACATGATGATTAACATTCTTTTAAAAAGGGCATTAATAATTAGTCATTTACAATATGTTTTCACATTTCCACGATACAATTAACATTCTCAATGGATTAAACTTGTACATACGTTAATCCCAGTCATGTTTTGCCACTACATAAGTTCATTTATAAATCAATTAACCAATACTCATACAAATTCATTTTATGGTTCAAATAGAAACACACATGCAAATGTTTGTCAAACATTTTCGATTTAACTAGTTCAAACCCAATGTAGATTTCATAACAAACATTCGATTTGTTTGTGAACAAACCTGAAATTTGAGTAAGAAGAAATGAAGAACAAATCAAAAGGTTATCGATTCTGGTCTCCTACCCTTGGAATCCCTATCTTAGGTCAGGTTTTATCATCATCAGCCCCTAATTCATCACAAATACGTCACAATCAAAGAACAAACAAAGAAAAATTAGTCATGCATGCTAGTGTTTTTTGTTAGAGTTGATTTCTACCCAATACACCTTCACTTATAAAATTTTCTAGGAACAAATGAGCCATATTTTATCCAACTTCCTTCAAGTCCATTGTTTCTCTATAAATCTATTTTATTCAAAAATTGTAATCATTGAATTCGGAGCAACGAAACTCAAGATATGTCCTAAACAACCAAGACTACTCTATTTTCAAAACATAGCAATTTTCCAACGAGAACTTCACTTTTAATTTAAAGGTCCAATGAAGTCTGAAATTTAGATACACTTATGTCAGGGAAATTTGTTCTCTTAAGTTGGATTTACCCATAAATTTGAATCACTCAATTTGGATTGGTAAAACTCAACTATGGCCTAATATAAAGTGTACCAAAACACTAAGCATGCAAGCAGGGCAAAATTTGCGAAATAGAGGCTTCACGTGAATTTACGGGTCAATGGGGTCCCAATTTGAATACACTTATTTCAAGTAAATTTGTTCTCCTAAAAGTCTAGTTTACCAAAAAATTGGAATCACTCAATTTGGATGAGTAATGGCCAAGTTATGGCAAAAATAAAAACATGGGTTTTGGAAAAATTTTTAACAACATCTCCCCTAAAACCCCAACATTTCCTTTATACAAAAATTCCTCAAAACCAATCATAATCAAAGCAAAAAGGTTGCTTGAACTCTAACTCAAACATATGTATACTAAATTATGGTTTTACCAATCCAAACACAATCAAATAGGGAGTTAGGAGGGTTCCTAACAAGCAAATGGGTGAATCTATACCCAAACTTAGACAAGTATCCATACCTTAATCTTTTTTGACACTCCTCTAGCTTTTCTTCTTCCTTCCTCTTCAAGAACAAGTAGAGTCAGATGACTTCTCTCTCCTCCCAGGCCTTTCTCCAGCCAGTAGCCTTAGCTCCTTTTTTTTCCCAAATGAGAAATGATCCCATTTCACTAGACCAATTTTGGTCTTATTCTCATCTTGTAAAAGGCCTTGTTTGGCCTTCCCCTTTTTGGCTTTCTTAATTTTTTCATTTTTGTATTAAAGCCCTTCATTTCTATTTCATTTGCATAACAACTTATCACCTTTCTACTTTGGCATATACTCTTCTTCATTTATGACCTTTGGTTCCTCATTTTGACATTTTATCAATTTAACCTTGACTCTTGTATTAATTCCGGTTTTATTTTAACTTATGTTATACCCTAAACATATCATTAAACTACTAGGGCTTAATTTGGGGTGCACTAATCCACTATGTGAATTCTCACTTTAAAAACCTCTATTTTTATCACTTAAAACCAATAAAATATTGAATAAATAAAATAAAAATTTATAATAGCAAAAAATGCTATAAAGTAAAATAATAAAATGAAAAGGCTATTTTTGGGATGTTACAGTGTTAGCCTGGGGTATGTGGCATTGCCATTGAAGGGAAATTAAATCGCTACATGTATAATATAGAAATTGGCTACAATACTTAATGGCATCCTTTTTTTGTATAACCATGGGGAAAACAATAATCATCCAACATCCACACTTGAGTCTGAACTTACTTTCCTATCTCTTTGGGCCAAAATTACCTATAAAATACTAATAGTAATAATAATAATCATCCCACAATACCACAAGCATTCCAAGCATCCATGATAAGACAAAAAAAAAAACCTCTCACTAAGGGGTGTTTGTTTGTTTTTTTTTAAGACAACTAAACACTTTGTTACAATATAGTACATTGTCCCATTTGGAAAGCGGTAGGAAAAAAAATTTAAATATAATTTACAAGTCGTCTCCCATGGTCATAATGAGTAGTATCAGCTTCCAAAGGTGAGTCAAGGTTCGTACCCATGTGTCAGCTTTCGACATTCTCGTCTCGAGGCGTTTCATAAATCTTTTCCGCTTGATGTGTCTCCAACAACGCGTTTATCTTTCACAAATATGGATCATCGAAGTTCGCTTCTTTTCCCTTTCCTTTTTTATCTCCTGAGCAACATGTTTTGATATTGATTAGATGCTTTGCATCCTATGCTATTTTGACTAAGGCATCTATCGATTGCTCTATAGAGATATATATATATATATATATATATATATATATATATATATATATTAATCAAGTTTTCTACCATGTTAACTAATAAAGACTTGATTTTAGACTTAAAATAAGGGAGAATAAACCGCTTGTGTTCATATTACTTGAAATCGAAAGAGATAATAAAAAACCTTAATTTCACAAAGAAGAGTCTTCCATTTCAAATTCATTTGGTCTCGAGGATCCATATTTTCTCAAAACCTCTCCCCTCATTATGCGATATTCTTTCAACCGCTCCAATCTATAAAATAATAATCAATTTAAATATTATTTACAATTACCAAAACATATGACTTCAAAATATCAACATTAAAAATGTACATGTAAATACTCAAACTTAAATATGATTGCTAATGAAAATAAGTTGAAATTATAGTTGAACTCAAAATACATAATAGTTTTAAGTAATAAACTACTTACACATCATTTCATAAATGCACAAGTGTACAATTTTGATATGTCACATATTCAAGAGGCATGTTGAAGCGCTAGGTGCATTGTGGCTATGCATGTATGTCGTGAAGTCAGCAGAGGATCAACAAGTCGAGGGTGCTGCTGTCTCCCAGATGCAAAGCAAGATAAGTCGGCTAGATCCTGGAGGACTCTATATGTGGAGAAGAAGGTAGGATAACCCGTTGGTGGGTGTCGCTTCGACCTCAGACAATGGAGCACCGCAGAGGCGAGCTGGGTCATACCGGTGTGGTCGTGACACCGATGGAATGTTTTGGATTAGATGGTCAGACTATGCGTAACTCTTGTTTTCTTAAATTTTTATACGATTTACTCTGTCTTCAATAAACTTGTAAATAAATAAAAATGGAAATGTGAGCAAGTTACAATATTAAACAAATATGGTATTCTTCAAGAAAAACAAACAATCATTACTTATTTATCTTAACAATATCAATATCAACAATAAACAACATCAATATCTCTAGCCAACAAGTGATAACTAAGTGTGAATCATGTTAGCATTTTTAGTATACTTTTCCTGTATTTTGTACAACTTTAATGCTAGATTCACACCAATATCTCTAAAGAATGCACTAATCCTTCATTTGCTGATGTTTTGTAGATTTTGAATGAAAACCAAGCAAAAGAATGGAAATTGTTGAAGAAAACGAGAGGTCAATGTCATACCGCTCATCGCAACGTACAAGGATCCTCAAAAGAAGACATCTACTAGTATGTCGTGACGAGCATCACCCTTGTCACCACAAAGGTGTTCGTTGCGACAAAGAGACTATTCATTGCGACGGACGTGAGGATTGAAATATGCATTCAACAAAAGTCAACGAATCCACCATAGAAAAATCCAACAACCCACTTTCAAATTTCATTTTACTACTATTTCGATCCCCTGTCAATAATCCACCACATAAAAAATCCCAACAACCAAAAACTTTACTAAACCCAGCAATCAAGGATCAAAATTCAACAAAAATAAATAAATAAATAAACTTAGAATCAATCTTAAGAATCGAAAAACAAACATTGAACTCGGGGAAGCCAAATACCTAAAACTCCAAAACTCGAAAAAGCAAGGAGAATCTAGGCTCAAAACTTCACCGCCCAGATCCGAAGGGCCGACAAAGAAATTGAGCTCAATTAAGCAGTCACTCCTTTGTAACAAACTAAACAACAAAGAAAACGACAAGCACAAGTGGGGGTTTCGAGAGAAATGACAAGGGAAGTGAATCAAGAATTAGGGTTTGGGAATTGGCATAAATTGAGAAGAAGAGAAGGTGGAAGAATGGAAAAGGAAAATATTTGAAACGAAAAGGCGGCAACAGGAAGAGTTGGAGGTTTCTGCAGGATGTTTATTAGGGGCTACGGGTTCTTAGTTTTAGTACAGCTTTCATCCTCAAAATGTAGAGTAGTTTTGAGGATGAAGTAGCATGAGTTATTTTTTTAAGTCATGCAGATTTGAGGACGAATGTGTTGTCATGACAAAGCTCCCTTCGTCGTGACAAACATGAAGATCGGAACATGTCAAGGCGGGTTCGCCGAGATGAAGACACCTTCAGGACTATGACAAAACATGATCAACGTATTCAAGTGACAAAATAATAATAATAATAATAATAATACACACACAATAATAATACACACACAATAATATATATATATATATATATATATATATATATATATATATATATATAATTAATTAATTAATATGTTCATTTACCCTACAAACTATAGCAGTAGGTATCAATGATAAGTAAGAATAAATATTTTTACCCACTGAATAGTTTTGTAGGTAAATAGTAGTAAGTTGTCACGCAATATCTTCACAAAAATTGGTGTCAGATTTATCGAATCAATAGCTTTATAGTAAATCGTAGGTGTTATCAATTTCTCTCCCACCAAAAATTGACACCTTATTTATCGACTAAATAGTCTTATAGGTAAATGATAGGTAAGTTGTCGCCAATATCTCCCACCAAAAATTGGCGTCGTATTTACTGACTGAATTGTTTTGTAAGTAAATATTAGTAGGTAAATTGTTGAAAATAATTATCACAATTCAATTGTAATTTGTCAAGAAACCCTTATTTTTACCTCACACAAAATTGTAATAAGAGGTAAACCCAGTCATATCTCCATAAGGCAAGAGTGTGTAATGATACTTAAGCTTGAGAGGTTCTCCCACCTATTAGACCGGTCTGGGTTAAATTAGTCGGGCTCTCGGCGCCCTATCACTCCAAGGCTTATCAGAGCCACCAGAGCCAGAGAGGACTACTTGAGAAAGGGCTACCTGGAAAAGGGCTACCTAGAAGAGGGCTACCCGATGCCCCAAAGGTGTCCGGATCTTGCCAGAGTGTGAGCCACCTAGTGTGAATGTCGTCCGCGAACGTCCGGTTTCTCAAGGTGTATGGAATGATACAATTCCACATCGGTTCCACACAAGAGTATGGAGTGGTACTTAAGCTTGAGAGGTTCCTCCCCACCTATCATTAGTCTTTCGGGTCTTGGGCTTCTATATCGAGCCTGGGTACTGCCATCGGGTGCTTCTATCAAAGCCACCGGTAGCGAGAGGGCTATTGGGGAACGGTTGACCCGATAGCCCCAAAGCAGGGTCCGGTGATCTCATCCGGGAAGTGAGTTACCCAAAGTGAATGTCGCAGACATCCAAGCTTTCAAGGGTGTATGGAATGACACATCCCCACATCGCTACACATAAGAGCGGAGTGGTACTTGGCTGAAGGTTCTCCCCACTTATTAGGCTAGTATTTATTCCCTATCGGGCTTCGGCGCCCCATCATGACTAATGATAAAATTCAGTTCTTACCAGAGAACAAACCCAAAAGATCTGGCCGACAGGCGGAGAATCCCTGCCTTAAGACGACCCATACTCTTGTGTGGAATCAATGTGGGATCATACTTCCATTTCTACACACCTGAGAAAACCCGAACTGCTCACTGACAACATTCACTCCGAGTGGCTCAAACTCCTCAAGAACATTCACTCTAGACTAATTCTGCGGGCACCTCTAGTAGCCCTCTTCCAAGTAGTTCTTTCCTAGGTGGCCCTCTCCCGCTACGCACTAGCTTTCAATGAAAGCACCAATGATAGAACCTCAAGCCCAATTGGAGAGCCCAACCCAAAAGCACCCATCCTAATAGGTGGGAGAGTGAACCTTCTCAAACTTAATTGGGAATTTCTCAGATAAATTCAATGTAGATCAGATCAAAATATCAACAAAAAACTATATAGATTCATTATTTTATTGTGTCTATTATTTGTACATTCAATTTATTCTAGCTTAAGAACAAGTGTTCCCTCATACTTACAAAGTGATTAGAGGTTCACTCCACAGAAACGCGTTCCAATGTGATTATGTCTCCTATTTCCACATGCATTCGCTTTATTATTATCTAAGAACAAGTCTTCAAATTCAAGATTGAGTGTTTTGTGATAAATGTTAATAATAGAAAAGTCTTCATAGGTACATAATTTTTATTGTGCTCCTACTTTTGGCCTGTACACATTGTGCATGCCTATCTATGATAAAACTAAAAAGCTAAAACGATACAAACAAGATATCTAAATCATATTTTATATAATGTTCTAGAAAGGTTGAAATATTTTAAACAAATGTTTTAAAACTTAGACTAATTACATGATTTGATATTTCTCTTTGTGGATTATCAATATGTTTTTATAGAACAAGCATTTTCAATGATGTAAAACTTTCTGTATATTTCACTTGCTTGTTCTATAAAAACTAATTTCTTAGTTTAGAGGAATAAAAAAACCTTCATAATTAATGATGATGAAAATAAATATTTTATTTTACAAAATGACAAAATATGTTTTCATAGTCTCATTAGATTTCCTAATTAATGTTAAGAAAATACGCAAATATTTCTATTTATTGAGATATTTTCGCTGCGATGCAAAATCCCATTTCTAAAAAAAGTAAGACCTGTCGGTAACTATTTTGAAAATAGTTCTAAAAACAATTTATGAGAATATTTCCTAAAAAGTGTTCATTTATGTCTGTTAGGGTTGTTACTGGGTTGTTACTCAACATAATCTTAAAGCAAAACATAGCACAGCATGACTCGATCATTCAAATGAAGCACAATGGGTGTCATAGAGGATACTACAGAAGATGTCATAGAACTTGTCAGACGTTTTTTGCCACCAAAATCCCTCTAGTTCATGCTTCGCTTAGAGCAGTATGAAGATTCCTGCGCTACAAGACGTCTGCATCTTATCTCATTCGAAAATCAAGCTAAAACTCATTTGAAAGTTCTATTAAGTCTAGATAATGTTGAAGATATGCCAAGTTTCATTCAAGATGTATTTAATGCTGATAGATAAGGCTTGAGACGTTTTTCTAAATGTCTCTCTTGACCAAATCAAGGTTGAAATTCAAAATTCAAAAGTCGAAGAATTTCCATTGATAATGTGTGTTATTGTGGAGAGAACATTCTTATGTATACATGAGTGTTTTTTATTGAGTTTCATGGGGTGAAATTTGGGTAGTTTGTCTATGTGTTATTGCTGGTAATGAGGGGATCTTGTTCTGAAGTACACAAAGAGGAATCTAATGAATAAAGTCATTAATATAAGGAGAGGGTAATCATATAAGTCTAAGTATAACCTAACTGCTTAGGTTCGAATCTTTTCAGATTCGAAAGATAGCCCCGCTTGACATGTGGCCACTACCAAATCGTAAACAATTTATGTATACTTTTCTTATTCCTTGCATCTACTTTTCTCGTCATTATTGCTTTTAAACTACTCATATTTGATAGATGATTCATAATTTAGTCAAACATACCCTATACCAAGTAGCAAAACATCTCTCTTAATGAACCATTTTTCCTTTCTATGTCTTTTTATAAAATAAAGCACTGGAAACAGTTTTTAACCTATTTTATTTTAAATTTTTTATAAAATAAAAATAATTTAATATTCACTTGGTTTCATTTCTATTCCTTCTCTTCATTCCTATTATTATCTTTTTAAAAAACAACACTGACATATATAATTATCGTTTTAAGCAAATCTCAAAATTTGAGTAAAATAATATAAGATTACTACAAAATATAATTTGAAATACCATTTTTTTTTTTGTTCTTTAAAGCATAAAATAGATTTTTATTTTTATTTTTAAGAATGTCTACCTGTAATGAAGCTGATATAAGCTTTTATACAAACAGATCATATATGTTTTCAAACACCATCAACTTGTTCTTAAAAATAATTGCCAAATAGGCCTAATTTATTTGGCGAACGTACTTCTTTTTCTTTTGTCATTAGAAGCATCTACCCTTCATGGAGCTCCAAACATGATAGAATTTCCATTTCAGCTACCATTTCCATCACTTCTTCAAACATAAATCCAAGCAATCAAAGAAAATATAATACACACAATTATTTATCTACACATCAAGCTGTCCTTTCAAAGTTCCTCATCCTTCTCCATGCTCAATTTCTGCTTCTGGATTTTCTTCGCTGAAATATTCTATAATTTTGCGCCTAAGAAAGATAACCACCCCTTACGTATTCCTTCATCAAATATAAAGAATTCCGTCCAAAGTTTGTTTAGTGCAGTTCAAATAATTCCTCGATGATATCTTTTCCAAAGTGCTCCTCAACAAGTCCCTCAATGGCAGCTCTAAAATGAAAGCTACAAATTCGATAATCAGGTGATTCATGCCCGTGGCGAGCTAAGATTTCCTATTCTCTCGGACATTGAAAAACAGTCCGTTTTTCTATCAATGCTTTCATCTCTTTTGGAGTAGTATAGTATAGAGGCAAGTGGAAGGAGTATACCTTTTCCTTGCTGACTAATCCCTGCAGTAAAACCGATCACAGCACGATGATTATACAATAATAAATAGGGACAACCGATTAAAAGGGACAAAATCAAAACTTATATGTAAGAATAACATGTTTCTTTAAAATGCAAAAAGAGGTACAAAATAACACATATTTCAACAAAAAGGCACGTACCTAAGCATATGGTTGTAATGGTGGGACATATCAAAATACCCATGATTTAGTTATCCCATGGGGATTTATCTTATACTTTGAGGGAAATGTTAGTCTGAAAGGATAACCTTTTCAAGGTTACTTTTGCAAGAGGTCATTCTTGCAAATATTTTTGGGATTCATCTCTTTTAATCCAATTTCTCAAATAAGTAACTAGCAGTTGGATGATCTGATTTTTCATGCAGAGGTTGATTTTTAGTAGACAGCAATCCCTAACTGTAATCATATCATGTCAAATATTGGCTAACCAATTTTTAAGCTCGAATAGTTATCCATCTCGCCCACTAATGTGTTATCCATCTTATCATGACATGCATAACAATTAGGTTGATCTGTGTAGTAAATGCAAGATTAATGCATGGTCCTAGAGCTTTGGTTAGATGAGTATATGGAATGTCTGAATGGGACAAAACGGTTTCCATGGGACATTTCCTCTAATTGGAAGATTAAGATAATAGAAAGATGAAAATATGCCAAGTATTGCATATGGTATTGAAGTACTTCAAAGCTCATAATTTGATGGGGATAAAACAAAGTTGATATAGTTTGGTGATTGTTTTCTTCATGTTTATTATTAGATGAAAGTTCCAATAAATTTGATTTTGAATTTTCTATTCAGTCAAAAGTTTATATAAAAGTTAGATGAAAGATACAGAAAAATAAACTCTCTAAAATAAATTATTCTTAGTAAAAAGTAAAAAAAACAAACATTCTCTAATTAAGTCCTTAATTTCTTACCGCATTGGCCATGTCCAACAAGCAAGATCCAAACAGTTTGAAGACCATACCGGTACAAGTTTCCGAAAAAATTGCCCCATTCTGTATACCTGTTAATAACAACACCATCAAGCCTCCTCCAACAAGTTCTTGTGCTCTAGCAGTCAGAGTAAGTCTGAAACATCCTTGTACTGACTGAAAATACCTCAAGAATCCTTCATCAGTACTACTTGTACAATAATTTTCCCATTTTTCGAACCAGGAAAGTTTATTCCCATAACTTCTTTAGGGACCTTAGATAGCCAGTGCGGTGCATACGATGAGTGTACAATATGGAGACTGGACTTAGGAAACAAGCGACCATGGAAAGAACCCGGCACTCCAACCGCGAAGTATGGCCGAGAAGGAGGTAGGGATCGAAAGAGAGCATTGAAATCATTGGCTACATGATCATTGAAGAAAACATGGAATTCCAAGTCTTGAGGGTTTTGCTGCATAGACTGGTATTTAAGTGTTACAGCCTCTACAATGTTTTGCACAAAAGAATGAATTATTGGGATCTCACCTGAGCATCCCATGTCAGCAATTCTTAATGTATTGAAGAGTTTAAATGATGGATTGTTACGTTACATTTCGTCTGAGGCTACCTAACTAACAACTTCTTTGCAGTATCCACTGTGGCTTTCTGCATATTGTATAATATAAAAATATCCATCGTCATCACAACATAATCAAAGATTTATCAGCTAAAATTGTTAAAAAAGCACCTGCTAAAGTGGGTTTAATAATATATGCACCAAGCTTGGTTTGAGTTTAATTATGAACCAGAAAAAAGAACCTGATAACGGGAATATTTGGCATAGCTGTAAGGGCCATCGCCGCTGTTCATATGATAAGACTTCCCGTTCGAAACCTCTTTGTGCTTTTTCATCTCTTTCTCTCGCAACGTCTTGGTATCCTCATTCTCGATCTCTTTTCTAGCAGCGTCCATTGAATCTTTCTGCAAAACATAAAAAATCTTTGGTTCTCATAATCAAATATACATACCCTGGTTGGAAAAATTAAAGACTGAGGCATAGCATACATGCTAGAATTTGGAAATTTTTATAAAGGAAGAATTACTTTAAATTGCTAAAATAAAGTTAGAAACGCTGCTAAGAATTACTGACAAACAAGCCAGGACAAATTTGCAACCTGAGTACATGAACATCTGTCATAGCTGTGAGAGCCATGATCACCACTGCTCATGCAATGCAACTTGGTCTCCCCATTGGCAAGCTCTTTCTTTAGAACTATCATGGTTTCCTCATTTGCCTCCTCTTTCTCTGGCAACACCTTGGTAATCTCATTTTCCATCCTCTTCTCTAACAACATCTTGGTCTGTTCACTGGCGCCCATCTCCCTCCTCTCTTTCTCTCTCTCTCTCTCTCTCTCTATCCCACCGTCTGCCTTCTTCACTGTGTGTATAAGAGTTATAAGCTATGCCAAGTACACAGCATCTCTTTTATAGGAGTTAGGAAGTAGTGTGTTTGATTATTTGTTCATTTCGCGGGGATCATCATAACAGTAGTTTAGCTGTAACACTGAAGCCTGGAGGTAGCTATTGGCTATTGAAGGCATCTACTTCTTTTTAACTTGTTAGTATAATTATAATTAAAATATATGTCCCATATCCGTGGTCCCTTGTCACCCTCCTACTGGTTATCGATCCCTTCTTGTAACCATGTTTGTTCTCTTCTGCCATGGTAGGTTTACCTCAGAGGGACAGCACAAGGAACGAGGAGGTCAGTGTCTTTTTCTCTCTCTCTCTCTCTTTTCCTCCCACTAACTCGAGTTTAAGACGACAATACTTAAAAAAAATTAAATTAGTTTGAAAACATAATTAAACACGAAAGTAATGTCACTGTCATATGTATTAATAATTAGAATTCATAAATTGTCAAACGTCGTTATCCATTTCAAACGGTTTCATTAGCTTTAATATAATAAGCTTCAACATGGCAGCCAATTACTATTGTTGGACAACGGTATTTCATTAAACTTCCCACCACTGCTATCCAAGATAATCTGCTTTTATAGTTTTGGGGTTTCCACTCACCAGCCGCGATAACAACACTGATAGCTTTATATTTTCAATTTCAACGTCCACTAATAACGATATTACGTGATATTTTTTGAGTGAATTACATTTCTTCAAACTCACTTAACTCCTCATTTAAAAAATTATTTCCAACTAAACCCAATTTGAAGAATTTCCTTTTCTTTCTCTTCCTCCCCATTCACCCTTGGCGGATACCTACATATTACTTTCTAGACATAGAGTCCTTAATTTCTTAAAATATTGAATTAACAGCTTCGTTTTCTTTCATTTTGGATCTTGAAATACTCGATCAAAATTTTTTTTTTTTTGATCGTTCAGTTTTTATTTACCATAGTTCTAAAATTTGGTTGATATTCATGCCTCAATTTCTTGGGCGTACCACGTGAGGTAGGAGTTCACTTGCATAAGCAGAAGTCATTGAATGATCTAGGGCATATGGGCATCTCTTTATATAGGCTGTACAAATGCAGTCTAGGAGACTAAATTCCCAGTCTAGTTTTACTCTTATCTTCGATATAGGCCATATAGGCCTCTCTTTATATAGGTGGTACGAAAGCAGTCCTATTAGAGACTAAATTCGTACAAACGCAATCTTAGGAGACTAAATTCCCCTGTCTTTAATCTCAACCCCATGTCTACGCAACGATCTAGGCATATAGGCTCTTTATAGACTGTACAATCTGAGTCCCATTACAACTTGGAGACTAAATTCCTAGTCTAAATTTAACCATATCTCCCATAACCTCGTTTAGGACTTCTCCCTCAAAAGTCTCGTTGGTCTTGTGTCTCTTATGATACATTCAGCTTATGTCTCCTGCTCAGATTAGGAGTCTTTGCCCATTGACTTTTTGAATAAAGAGAAATTTCAGCCCTATATTTTTCTGAAACAGATTATTTTTAGACAATATTAAGAAGCGAACCTTTGGAGAAGTTGCTTATTTCTGGTCATTTCTTGTGCTATCCATTATAAAAAAACGGGTTCACCAATTCACGGTTTATAATGTCTGCATGGTTTGACATAAAATTTACATGCATGTCAATGTACTTATTTTTCTCTTTAAAATCAAGTAATTTAGTATAGTCTTTTCAAAACGAACGTCTGCTTGCCGTGAATTATTAGTTAGGGTGAATACTAAATTGGTATAAACTACAAGCACATGAAAGCTTAGGGCTTGTTCGAAAAAAGTTTTTTAAAATTATTTTTTATTTTGAAAAACAAAGAGAACATGTTTGATTTTCATTTTTTTTTCAAAAAATACGAAAAACACAAAAGCAATTAAATTTAGAGAATAAAACAATTTTTCGTGTTTCAAAACTCTGTTTCAAAAAATATAACAAAAAACAAATCTTTATTTTTCCTTCTTTTCTTTTAATTTTAAAAATTTTTTTTTAAAAACGTTCATTAATTTGTTTGAACATTTAATCTAGGCTATATATGTTAGAAATTTTAACTAAGTAACTCTCTATTATTTTCTAATATTAAAAATGTCTATAAATAGACTTACAAGAGATAAATAAAATAAAAATAAAACAAACTAAGTTTGACTTACTAATTATCTCATTCACAACTAACTCTTCCACTCACAATTAAATAAATAAATAAACAAAACTTCATAATTAATAGAAACTATTAAGAGTATCTAACTTTGAATCGGGCCTCAACACCCTTTGATTCAAAGTTGCATAAATTTTTAATTTTCATGGAGTACTTTCTCTCCACATTTTCAAATTCCTTTCTAGAAATTACTTTCACCTCGTAATGCACTGTTCATCATCTCGTTAATGCACTATCTCATCAAGATTCACTGCTGCTGTGCTGCTTTAAAAATTCTTCGTGCACTATCACTCCCAACAATTCGGTAATAAAGTTCTTCAACCTCTTTACTCACATTCATTGCTCCATTTTTTGTTCTACAATCTTTGCAGATGCTCAAATCTTCAGATACCTTTCAAATTAAGCACGTTAATGTTGAATTTAAATTAAAGAGCAAGAAAGACCAGATCATTCTCAATAACCTCCCACAAACCCGACCTTTAGATAGAATTCCTTGATAACCCATATGTGATAATTTTTGTCGTAAGAATTGAGGTATATGGGAGAACATTAGTCGTCTAAACACCTACTCTATGGCTTTGATACTATGTTGGAAATTTTAAGATGGGAGAAAATAAAAGTAGAAAAAGAGCAAAATGTGAAATTGAAATAAAAAAAAACTAATTTTGACCTACTAATTATCTCATTTACAATTAAATCTTTACATTTATCACATAGATAAAAACTCTCAAACAACCGTAAACTCTCCCATTCACAATATTAAATAAATAAATAAAACAAAGACTTTCGAACTATTAAAAGACGAACTTTGTATATATAACTTCAAACACTAAGTGAAGTTGGAGGCTGTCTGCCACAGCTTCAATGGTCCCAAAATGCTTTCTAAACTAACAAGGAAGTGCAGTAAACAATAGATCCATCAAAAAGAGCCTCCTTATTTAGCAAAAGTTTAACTCCATTAATATTAATCTGAGAACAAAAATGAAGGAAAAGTTGGGTATCAATGTAAAGGCAACTTCATTCGCCTTATGAATCGTGAAAGAGTTTCGTTGGCAACAAAGTCATGGTTATAAACCCTTTCTCTATATTCGCCCATTTTGTAGAATCCAATTCAATAATTCCACTAAAGGAGCTTTTTGATCATGACGAGTTTAAAAGAAAGGTCGAGGTTTAATTGAAAGGTTGAACTTAATTAATTGAATTATATAAGTAAAGAGGGTTTGAAAATTGGCATTCAGTTCTTTATATGAAATTCTCTTTTTTTGCTTGCTTTATATGAACTTTAGCTGAAAAGAGATACTGCATATGATTTATACAAAACTCTATATGTTGGACGTCATGTATGATGGGTAAAAGGTGGGTTCTATTTAAGTCTTTCATATGAATGATTCTTTTCGAAATGGTGGAGAAAAGGTCGTACTCCCAATTACCAGCCCCTCACTGTACTACCCCTTGTGACTGCTTGCTTTTTGTCTCATATCTCTCATTGTAATGCACTCATCACTATGTCCTCTGAAGATCACGTCTGGCAAAGAGGGGTTTATATCTACAGATGTAGCTAGGGCTTATTGCTAACACTCATTAAATAAAGCAATATTTGGGTTAAACTCCCAAAATAACTTTAAAATACTTCCTGAAAATAACCTATTTTAAACAAATACCATTTTATCATTTTTATGTATTTATATATATCTTATAAATAAAGTGTTAAGGTACCTTTGTTTATAATTTTTAAACTGTTTTTTACTCAAACCAAAAAAAAAACACAAAATCATGTTTGATTTCACCTTATTTCTCAAAAAACATAAAGAATATAAAAACTAAATTCAGATAATAAAAAATTTATTTTTGTGATAACAATTCAAAATTACATTCTTATATTTTTCTTCAAAACTGCTCTCATGAACAGCTTTAAAAAACAAAAAGCAAAGATGCTCTTATTTCTATAAGAAAACAATAGGAAGATTTTTGTAAATAGGATCAAAATTGATAAAGGTTGGATTTTGAAATTCATGTTTTAAAGGTTATTTTAATCGAATCATACACAAATAAAGACAGAAGCCTATTAGGAGACATATAATGTCCAGGGTTACCCTATTAGTTGACCTATTTAGATTCCTCCAGCATGGTTCATCAAGGCATGCATCTGTCAGCTCTTCACTACTTCACCTAACTCCAGCTATCAACAACCAGACAACATGGCCAGCTGCTCCCCATCCTCACATTAGGCACTAGGGGTACAAAATAAACAAATAATAAAGTAGTAAATCTCCGCTAGCTTCAAATTGTCGAAAACCAAGTTAGTGCAAAATTCGAATCACTTTTATGAAATGGTCAACATTATAGGATATGAAGTTTATCAAATGCAAAACCAATAGGTTAACATGTACCGAGGGGCAATAATTTAGACTTTATTTATACAGACAGGTGTAATTGGGTAAAAATAGAGGATATTTTCCCATATAGCACTGGCAAGCTTCTTCCAAGAATATTTTTGGCAACTATCCATGGAATTTCTCATTTTCTACCCCTTTTTTCTTTTATTCTTCCTTTTTATTAATAAAAATTAAAAGAAAAAGAAAAAAAAAAAAGAATAGCGGTAATGGAGCTCAGTTGCTTGTAAGTGAAAATCAGTAGTTTTTGGTTTTCTAGGTGGTAGGACTTTTTAGGGGCTAGATAGTAGGTCTATTATGTATGGTGTTGGTCCCCTGCTAGAATGTATATATTATGTCCACATTTAGGCATCTTTTAAGTCAGATTTTGGTTCCTTTGCATGTTCTTTTCATGCATATTGCCTTTATATCTTCATTCCTTAACAAAGTTCTCTTCTTCTATAAATCAAAAAGAAAAATCACTAGGGCCTGGTGGGGTGCTTTCATTATCTTACTAAGCCTTCCAATCATATGTCATGTGATCATTTTCAGTATCCAACTTTGTCTGCATACTGATGCTTATTCATGTTCTTAGCATGACCAATCAATTGAAATTAAAATTTGTAGATTAATGCAATTGATTTAGTGATTGGTGGGGGTCCATAGTTTGCCCATGTTACTGAAAGAGATCATGGAAGGGAAAAAATGTTTACAAATAAAGAACAGATTAATTTCTTTTCAATTCTAATTGTATATTATAGATACCTAAATGAAAGTTGTGACTATAGTAATCTAGTGAATAATGATCAAAGACATCCTATCAAGAGATCTACCATCAAGTGTGGCTTCTCAACATATTTGAAAATCTACTGATACTAATTGTGAGTTAAATTGCTGATGAATAATCATCATACACACACACATATATATGGTATAATCATTGAAAGTGAAAACAGCTTTTAAATTTGAATAATATAAATGTTGATCCATAACTGATTATATTTAATCCATAATTGTGGTCAATCCTACAAGCTGATCACAGCAGCCAAAGAAGAATATCTCTTTGTGTTCCAATCAATAGGATTAAAATATTTCTGAGACCAATTTATGCACATCAGAAACTAATTAATGGGAAACCATACTTAAATTATGATAGAAGATCAAAAAGAAATGAAAACCTGTATGCTTGAGATGAATATACATTTATATTTCATGGTTTTCTCATCTAAGATCAAGCAAGTCCAACCATCTTGAAGTAAAGCTTTTGGTGTAACATTAGAATAGCTCCTCTAGAATATCATTCCAAGAGTACTTTGTTTATGTCCACCACAGCTTTATTTAAACGGGAAAATCTTATCCAGGTGGTGTGTGCCATATACCATAAACCAATGTCTCCATGCTCTCTCCCTACTGAATGTTCCATTTTCTTTCACACAGCATTAAGAATCCATTGAAGGAGTCCATTTTTCTTTTTTCTTTTATTTTTCAAACCTCAAAATTATTAAGATACAAAGTGAACCAAGTTTAGGTCCAATTAAAGCAAAACAAGATCTATCATATTGATTTTCAAAATTTGGTTTCTAAAGCTTCAGTTTCCTGAACTTAGTATTAGAAAAATAATAAGAAAATTATTTTCTTTTCACAGCGTTTGGTTTTACAATGAAAAATATATAAGAAAATAAAATATAATTAAAATTTCTCAAAATTTTACATATTTTAAAATTTTTTAGTCTTTATATAATTGAGAGAAACAAATACAATGAATTTGAGTAAACATATATAATTAATTTATTAAATTTAAACTTATTTTTTTAATTTCCTCAAAAAAAAAAAATTCCCTTTCACTTTTCCTTTCTATTCTACAAAGGGAGCCTAAAGGTAAAGCTCAAATAAGAATTTGGAGACAAACTCAGTGCAGTTAGTTAGGGTTCCTCTATTGTTGAAATAGGGCTTTTTTCAGTCCAGAATGGTCCATAACGAATGGAAACGTGGATTGTCATAGTTCCCAACCCTTTTGCTCATTAATCGTCGTTCTTCCTTCAGAAGAAATAAAACTTGTGAGGTTTAATCGTAAAAAGATTTGCTTGAATTAATTTTTTTATCCTGCAATTGTGTCCCATTAAAATTATCCAAACATCTTTGTGTTGCAAATTTTTTATCCAACATTCTCATAACAGTAAAGCTCAATTTGGAACCTGATAGTATTAGAGAGAAAATCAGGGAAATTGATTTTTTTTTTTTTGTGTGTTTGATTTCATTGCAAAAAATATAAAATAAAATAAAATATAATCAAAATCAAAATTTTATATATTTTTAATTTTCAGTCCTATATGCTAAACATATATAATTAATTAATTAAATTCAAACTTTTTTCTTCTTTATTTTCTTTAGTACTTTTCGGGTTAAAAAAGGAGCCTAATGGTTTACTAAAACTTTTCCAAAAAAAAATTATTGTTTCTACAATTAAGAGATCCGAGTCAAATATAAGTTATTATACTAAAAGCTTTAACCACTAAGTTACCATCATATCATGTTAACCTAATACAAAATCTCTATATATGTATCAATTGTAACTTAAAAAATTTCAATTTAAAACCCTTTATCATTTGCTGCACACCAATCATTTATCATATCTTCTAAAGTGTTTTGGTAACCTAACGGTAAAAAAACCTATTATGAAAGTTGGAGGAACCTAACTAAAAGTAAAACTTAATTTGTTATTTGCTATTTGGATTTATCTTTTTAAATATTATCTGAATAAATGATAAATCTATATTTTATTCAATTTTTAAAATTTATTATTGATAATAATTGTTCATATTTAAATTTAACTTTTTTATTGAATAACAAAATTTGTTGTTAAAATCTTGTATTAGCATTATATTCTTAGTAACATTACTATATATATATATATATATATATATATATATATTCTTAGTTAATATAATTTTTTTAAATATGTTATGATAATATTATCAAATATATTGAAATATGTTTTTCATTAAATTTCTTATTGAAATTTTATATTTTTATACTACTAAATTATGCCCCTTTCTGGCTCCGCCACTGCGTTAATCATTTTAGGAAAATATAAATATGAATTCACTTAAATGATAAACATTATATCCTACAAACAGTTCTTCATAGTTACCATAATTTTATGATCCAGTACTCCTCACTCCTCAGTTGCGAGAACTAGGCCTGGTATGCATAGTGAGGAATTAATGATTGGCTTCATGTTATTCTGTAATGCTTGGCTTCAAAAGACAAATGTGCAGTCGAAGTTGCAGCAAAGGTTGGGAAAATTTCTTTTCCCTGGGACGATATAGACTCTTATTTTGTAGACATATCTAAACGTAACATGCATTAAAAAAGCAATGAAATGATCATAAGTAGTTTTTTTTTTTTACATCTAGTCACTTTACATGCCACATTGTAGTACTATGTTATTACAAAGATTCGAGTTCGGAACCTCCTGTTCCCCATCCCATCCCTTTACCACTTAATCAGGTCTCATCATAAATAGTTATTACATTATGTTTCAAATAGAAATTAGGGCTAGCTCAGTATCATCAGTTTGAGTTGCGTTTGAGGAGGACAAACACTTCGGTGATCTGCTTGCTGCTGTGCTTTGAAATCAAGGGTGAGAAGTTCAAAACTTTCTTCATGAACCGATCAAACAGTTCATTAACAATATCACTTCCAAAGTGCATTTTGATTAGTCCTTCCCAAGCAGCTCTTGTGTGGGAAATAAACATTTGGATATTAAGATCTCTTGCATGAGCTGTGGATTGAACCAGTGGTTCAATTCTCGCAATGCTGAAGCATCCATTTTTCCCTATAAGGGTCTCCAACTCATGTTGAGTGGGGTAGTATTTAGGGAAGTTGAAAGAGTCCACTTTAGCTTCAGCGATCAACCCCTGCCATAAGTTTTAATTTATCAACATCAATAAGTGACTGAGAATCAAGAATGAAATCAATAATTTTCCATGAGAGATGCTGACTGAAATCTCGAACAATTAGGGCCTATTTGGTTCTTATTTTTGAAAACTATTTGGTGTTATTTGAAAACTGTTTTTGTTAATTAAATGTAGTGTTTTTTGTGTTTTTCAGAACAAGAGAAAAATGGGAAACCAAATGTATTTTCCTTGTTCTTCATGTTTTCTAGAACAAAAACAATTTAAAAAAACTGTAACCAAACAGCCCTTCGTATTCCAAAATATATACCAAACTTCATTGAACTTAGTTTGAGTTTGAGACACCATACCATTCTAGCCATACCAATGAGACTGTCTCCTAACAGATCCATAACCGCGATTAGGGGGCATTCTGAAGGTGATATATCAGCCGGAAGACTTGGAATGATAAGCACCATGAGCCCTCCATGGACAAGTTCTTGTGCCCTAGCATTCAGAAAGGATACCATGTCCTCGGCAAATTGAGCTGAGTAAGCCTGGACAACTTCATTTGGAGCACTCGCATAAAAGATCCTTCCCTTGTTCCATGCAGGAGAGTTCTTGTCTAGCAACTCTTTTGGGACCTTAGAGAGCCAATGAAGTGTATATGAGGAGTGAATGAAATGAAGGGATGACTGGGGAAATAAGCGGCCAAGGAAGGAACCCGGCACAATGGATGCAGCGTACTCCCTGTCGCGAGGCAAACCCTGGAGAAGCGTGTTGAAATCATTGGAGGGAAGATCGTTGAAGAACACCTGAAATTCAGTACTGCCTGAACTGGGATCAGGGGATGATGGATACTTGAGTTTTACAGATTCTATAATATTGTCAACCGCAATAAATGTATTTGGTCCCACAGAACATCCCAAATCTGCAATATTGAATAAGTTTGAGAAATTAATATCAAGTTTCTCCCAAACTGCCTCTTGATCGTGGGCCTCTGATGCTCTTGACTCCCCATCTCTGTAGAATTGGAAGTTTTAGCTTCAGTATTTGTAAGCTAAATACCATACTTATCAATATCACCAATATCAAGCTTTTTTGTACACTTTTTATGAAAATCATCATGATAAAAGAAGTGCCTCTTTTAAAGGTTGCTATCATTTTGTATACCAAAGAAAATATCAAGGAAATTAATAAAAACATTACCTGGATGGATGAATTGCGAGTGTAACTATACTTGCCATTTCCACCATTCATAGGACATGATTGTGTTGACTTGCAGGCCATCTTCTTGACTCAGGCTTGATGTTTTGTGCATGCATGCAACTACAGAACTAATTCATTTTTTGCTATTTTAATCACAGAAATCATCTAGATTGATTTCAAACCTGATGTTTTCGATCAATTAAGCAGAATTAGCTAAACTAAAAAGAACAGCCAGCAGGCCATCCGATTCTAGTGACCACGTACATTGTCATGGTATGAATGATTATGATTGAATTTAAGGCACATGGAATGATTCAAAGAAACCATCCAATTGCATTACTTTATGGTTTTTAAGTTCCCCTAAATGGAAAAAACATTATCCTGAACAAACTTTTCTTTCCTTTTGTATCATTTACGATTGTAAGAACCTAAAAAGTTACAATTATGTTGATATCCGAGATAAGCTTGATGCCATGATCAATCAAAAGAATTCCATCTAGAGAAATCCGGTGACCAACTAAAAGTTGATATGATTGGTGTGGGTGAAGCTCAATTTCCATCTTTAGAAACTGGCTCAATTGGTGTGGATCTTGATCCTCCCCTATGCCAGATTTTACGTTTTCTTTATTTGTATTCTGTCTTTATTGATAATTTTTGAAGGATATTATATTATAATGCCTACATTTTTCTCTTTTTCTATTACACTTTATCTTATGTGACTGTCATTCGTCTTACTTTTCTTATTTCAACTTCATGAAGAAGGAATCTTCTAATAATTGAAAAAGTAGATGTCTCAATGATGAAGTAAACATGTAACAATAATATTTTTGTGCAAAATATGTTGCTTCTGCCTTACGTTGTTTGCTTTGCACTCTAGAAGCCTCCCCGGACTATTTGTAGGGAAAAAGATTCAATTATTATTGAATAGGTTTAGGTATATATATGTCAGGAATTCTTGATTGCCTAATCACATGTTTCTACAGTTTAATAGTATTCTAAACATAATAGAAATTCTAAAAATATTAGACCCGAACCATGCATGATAGATAAACCCTAAACAAAACATGTTTTACCCATTTAATTTAAAAGATATAAAGTTCAGATAGCAAAAGCGCACTCATATCCAAATGGTTGTTGAACATACGCAAGTTAAATATTCTCGAATTCGATACGACCTAATAACAAGAAATGGCTCTCCTCTAAGGACGGATGTAGAGAAGAAGAAGAACTAGGTTCTTTCAATCGCATGAATTGGGGTGGAAATATAAATCTCAATATTTATACTACCATAATAAAGCTGGGGATATTTAATTTGGCCCCTCATCAAAATATCCCTAATTTATCCACACATTAATTCCACGACAATTTTACCTATACCAATTACTTAATTCCAATTAGATCACTTTAGTTAGGCTTAATTAAAATTAATAGCATGAACATATTAAAAATTTACATATATGGGCCCATCATAATTATTGAAAATATCCAACACTCTCTCACTGCCCAATATATGTAACTCACAAATGATGTTCAACCAACGAACTCAAATTTGTTATCATAACTTTGGCCAGAGTATCCAAAACAATCTGGCCCATCAACTATATCGACATAGATCAAACCTCTGCTTTTTGTTACTATTAACGTAATTCAAACCTATCACAATGATCACATATATAAATATAGTCGAACAACATAGATCAATCATGGATGCGTAGCATGGAAATTACAAGCAATGTGATTCTAAATGTCTATTTCCAACTAGTCTTGTAACGACCTCGCACTCAAATAATATGCTTTAAAAACGCTTGACCAAGTTTTGACCAAGTTTGACCAACAATTAGCACGTAGCCCAAGTCAGATTTTCAAGAATTTTAAGAATTGTAAATGACTAAGACACCATTTCGTAGGCCCCATCGATACAGTTCATGACTGTTGAACGCAAAATCCGACTTACTTGACAAAAGTTACTTAATTACCTGCAGCTCAAACAAAGAATAAGCTTGAAGAAGGTCCAAATTACCTGTGGTTTTTACCCCCGAAAGCGACGCTAAGCTCTATATAAACCTAGTTTTGCTCGCCAAATAACCCTATCTCCCAACACACTCATTGTGCCTCCAAAACCCTGTAAATTCTCCAAAACCCCGCGGACCTCGAACCAGTCAGTTCAACCATTTTTAGGCCAACCTGCTGGGCTGAGGCGATTCCAGCCACCCCTTGCACACGCACCGCCAAGGAGGAGGAGGAGGTGCGGCAACTCGCGCTGAGCCGGCAACCGGCCGACGCGGGTCCGGACGGCTAGTGAACGCAGCTAGCAAAATGCTTGCCACCCGGCCACCGGTTTTCTTATTTTCCGGCCATTCCAGTTGACCTATACCTCTCCCCATTTTTGGAATCCTCCTCGAACTCATTCCCGTGGTCCTTTAGTGCATTCCTCACCGCTTGAAAGATACACGATTTAAAATGCTTTGGCCTTATGGTTTGATCGAAGTTTTCTTACCACTACAAAGAATCATTGGACTGGCGGCAAGTACTGGGGTTGTGTTCCTGGTCTCTTGGGCTTTCTGTTGATATAAAGTTTGTAAATTTTGAACGTCATTTATTGGCTTCATTTTGGGTCATTTCTGAAATTACCGAAATGTTGAACCTAAATCAAGCACCACCGGTCAAATTAGGCAAAATTAAGACGGATTGTTTAAATCGGATATTTTATGATTTATCGAGGGTTCACCTCAAAAATTAGCTCTGCAAAAGTCCCAATTTTGGGTACCCGGTCTTTAGTGGCACATAAAGATAATTAGACCTCACAAGAGTCCAATATGATGGGGCTTCATAGTTTTTGTGGACTATCCTTAGGACATTCAAGGTCCCAATGTCTGGGTTTGTTAATGGAGCATAAATGGTGATTTTTATTATATTACAGCGCTCACGTCGAACTGAGAGACGATCCCGCTGCAGGGAGCAGACTGAGCACCGTAAACGCGAGCCGGCGAGACATTTTAAATGCTGTAAGTATTATTATGATATATAATCGTGGGTTAATTATTATATATATAACTTATTTTGATCGAATCTACTGACTATTGCCAGAAATATAAATTTCATCTGCTTTTATATAAAACAAAGCATTATTTCATGTGGATTTTGTCAACATTTTAAATATTTGGAAATTTTACTGAGTTCATGGATAAATAAAGTGGGTATTTGAAACATTTTGGTACATGGATTGGGCTTTGAAACCATTTTTGAAAAGTTATTGATTTAAGAAATGGATTTGAGACTTTATGGGAAACGATTATAATGTGGTATTAATGTAAAGGTTATTAGTTGCCACGTGATGCCTGCCAATTCGGCTTCATTAGCTGCCACGTGATGTCGTCGTGGGATTACCCGGTTTATTAGCTACTGTCGTGAGTCGGGCTTTTACCCACTGGCCATCGCTTTTAGATACAGATACATATTACCGCTGTTTCTATATGATAAATTATCAATATTTAATATACTGTGATTTTTCTGCTTTACTATTTTAATACATGATGGTTATATATATCTTATGCTCAATTTTTATAAGCTGTGAATAAATCCGTGTTATAAGGTTCTTGATAAAGATGCTCGCTAAATTTCGAAAGATGAATTTCATATTATCGACTTCGGGTATAAGTTCGGGCTTCTCAGGAATGATTTCAAATCCGAAACCTTGCAAAAAGAGCTAGGCTTAAGGCCTGTAAGTAGATAATGTTCCCATAAATAAAACATTTGCCTCTCTTAATTATTAGCCACCAATTTATTTCATTATCTCACGTTTATTGTTTTGTAAACTGCTCCTAGGTCCAGTAGCTCTAGTGGACCCACCTCGCGCCTAGCTCCTATCATTTTCCGCAATGTACTCACAGATTCAACCCTATCTATCTCATTTTTATTTTATTGGGACTTATATATTTTCCTCAGAATTCCTTAAATTCGCAACACCTTAACGCTTCCGATTTTAGTATTGAACTCATATGAGTCTTTATTATGTGTGTTTGTGGGTTATGACCGATAAGTAGTGACAGTTTTTCGGCTGTGATTCGAAATGCTGCAGATCTTTTTTATATATATTTCGAGGTATTATATTAATGTAATGCATATTTTCTTTCTTAGCTGTATCTCCACGGACGTCTCCCTGTATCAGGCTAGCTTGACTTCACTAAAGTGACCACCCGAGGAATCCTAGGAGGGTATCTGGGTCGGGTTATGTCAAGTCCAACTAAAGTCTTTAGTAAGATCATAATAAGTTTAGAGTAAATATGAAACATAAACTTTATTTTTCAAAAGATTAATGGTGTTTCGTGAATAGTGCCATCACACACCATCCTTAATGGTCAAGGAATGAACCCCGATATGTCAACGGCTGCTTCTGAGTTCTACTGCTCAAAGAATACGAAATAAGCAAATATCACACACCACCCTTTGGTGGTCAAGAGCGGGTCAGGTACCGCTGAACTAGAGTTCAAAATAAGTTCCACTTGGCCCTGCTAAGAGCATGAAAACTAGTATCTAAGCAAAGGTAGGATAGATATCCCCTTGTGAAAAACCCTGATTTTTAAGAGGCACATGTGTCCCATGGTGAAAGCTCCAAAGCACAAGAAGATGTGCAAAACTTGCATCGGTGACTCGAAATCCGCTTAACCCACAAAAGACACATGTTTTGTTAATAAATGATTACTGAGGTGAAAATGGTCCTCGAATCGCTTTGATTTCTAAACTTGATTTTGTTTCAAAGTATCATTGGAATGAAATTCATCAAAGATGGATGTTATCATACATCGCTATGAATTACGTGATGAGAGTTTCTGCATTTACTCCCATTTTTTATGCATCGAGTGAGTCTCATCTCATTTCATGGCATAGTTTGTAGCTGTCTCCATTAGAATCAGATCATTCTACTGGGATGTTGATATATATGTGAATGTGTCTAAGTAACATTGTAATGTGACTTAAGGGTAATAGCTCTTCATAAGAGTCTCTACTAAGGATTCACCTTTTGGCGGGAAAACATTTCATTGCTGAGAAGGTGTAAAACCAAAGGACTAGTCATCTGTGGTCGATGTTGAAGAAAAAGCCTGATTCATGATCGTGACGCTCTCGTAAAAACTTTGGAAAAGAAACCCGCTGGTACAAGGTTCAGGGAAGCGGAAGAGTTTCAGATAACTCACAATAATATGTTTTGAAAATAACATGCACTATCATCGAAGCAACCGATCCTCGTAAATGGATTGACAATGGTACCGACACACGATATCTAGTATCGACCAGTCAGCCAAAGACGCGCCGCGCGTATGCTGATTATTCAGACTTCGATGAATGGATCCCAATCAATGGGATTAGATCGTGGATAATTTAGATAGATACGCTATCATTCACATTTCGTGGATGGATTGTTGGTCAACCGACCTCAGGCTGGGGTGTCGCATTTTAGAAGAGATAAATAGATAAATACTAATCATTCAAAATTATTCTCCACTTCCCTCTAAGATTTGAAAATCACTTTTGACAAGTGGCTTCGCCTCGATGGCACGCCTAATGAGCTGCCAACCTTGAAGATAAACTATATTGAACTAGTAAAATTCATTCATCCTTTATATATAGTATTATACGGAATCGACATTCAAATATGCGGTTCATTAGTTTTTTCCCCATTTGAGTTCAAGACTGACACCTCAAACCTAATAAAATACCTTATGTAAGAAGTTAGAAACTTTTTATGTTCTTCTCTTAATAGCATTACTTTCACATAAGAGAATGTAAGATTGAAGTTCAGGATCTATGGTTTGAAATTTTGATTTTTTTTTAGCTAAGGGGTTAAACCTCAAAATTAATATTTAGATCCATATTATAGTTTTGAAATACCTATGGTTCTTTTCTGCACAAAATAAAAAATAAAACAAACAAACCTTTTGTAGAGATTAAGAATGCATTGGAAATTCTAAAGTCTATTGTTGAAGAGCTCCAATTTTCCTTAAGTAAGATTAACTCCAAGTTATTAATTTAGATTTATGATGAATTTTAATAGATTAAATGTTCTTTAGAAGAGGACTTTGAACGATTTATTGAGACCAAAAGCAACAAAGAGATATTATTAAATGTATAGATTGAACTATGATAGCTACCGATTTGTGTAGCGATGTTGAAATATAGAGAATTTAAATATTAGATTTCTCAAACTTTGATGACATTATTTTAAATAACTTTGGTACCTTTTCTAAATATTGTGATTTCTTTTTAAATTCCGAAGACACATTATTTTAAATAACCCTGGCAAATTTTTCGAAATAAAATTTATTAAATTAATATATCCTACTTTTATACACTCCACCACCGACACCTCCACAGGACAAGAAACTTAATGCTTGAAAACTTGACTTACGACTCGGAACTGAAAGCTTTTTACCTGTCATTAGCTCACTGGTCACCTAAGTTGAATCTATGGCCGAATCCGCATCGTGACAAATATATTATTTTATATTTTAAAATATATGAATTTAATAATATTTAATTTTTATTTTTTATATAAATAAAGTATTTTTATAAAATTTATTTTAAAAATATGTATAATGTTTAAATATGAAAACATATTAAAATGGAATATAATTATTTAAATAAATATATAATTATTGAGTATTTAAAAATAATCTACAATGATAAACGCAAGCTGTAGAAAATGCCTTTTCAGAATCTCATTTCCATGTTCGAATCCATGTGCCCTATCGATGCATCGAATTTTAGTTACAAGCTTTATTTCTAGTAAAACCACATCAAGCTTCGACAAAAAGTAAAGCATCAAAACGAAGACCCGCTTTCTAATCAGTGGTAATATGAACCCGCCCTGCCTCACCGCTAAACACTTGCTCGACCGCCTGGCTCACCTATGCTCGACCATCTGGCTCGATCAAAACTGTTTGCATTGAACGGTCCAGCTTTGCGCACATCGACGTCCGCATTTTTAAACATCGAAATGCATTCTGGGCCTGCAAGATGATATCCGTAAAAAGCAATAATCTCACCTGTAGAAATAGGTAAATCTACAAATCATATTCCATATCATTATTCTAGTGGAAAATCACGTGTTCCTGATTCTAATATTGTACCTTGGGCTGGATATTTCATATCATTAGTTCTTTATTAAATCACAATTGTTTCTTGTGATAATTTAAATTCCTCACTTCACCGCATTTAATTTTATTCTTGGAAAATAAAACTTAACTAATCCTTGTGGATAATGACCTGCCTCGCCACTACTATAGTTCATGTGTTTAAGAGTGAGAATTTATTTTTGTTGACTCGAGACCCAACAAATTGGGATTGGTGTCAATTCGGAGTTATCTTTCCTTTTTATTTTTTATTTTATGCCTCATCTTTCCCTGTACATGTGAACTCCAATACGATCCTAAGTTTGAGAAAGGAAACTAAATTGCATAACAACCATTTGCCTTCATCTTCATCCTCTGGATTGAATTTAGCAACCAACCTAATTGATTCACCTAGTAATTCTGAAACATATTAAGTAATGGCTGATGAATAGAAGACCTTGAGGGAATTGGCTGCAACATGTGAAAATCAACAACCACTTTGTATTCTAATAATCTAGATTTGGAAGTGACTTTGAATTAAAAATCTTGTTTGATTCATCTACTCCTAATTTTCAGCTATCTTAAGAATGAAGATCCTCATAAACATTTGTAGGAATTTCATGTGGTGTGATCAAGCATGAAACCACAAGGAGTAACAAAAGAGCATATCTAATTGCATGCTTTCCCATTCTCCTTAACCGAGAGAGCAAATGATTAGCTATTTTATCTACCTTCTGGTTCTATAACCACATGGACGGAGATGGTGAGATTGTTTCTTGATAAGTTTTTCCTAGTCTCACGAGTCATAGCATTAGAAGGTGTGGGTACTTGTCAGCCCAAAGACCCTAGCCAAATTCCCATTCAACCCAAGAGTCCCAGCTGGAAAAGGCCTGTGGCCGCCCGCCAGGTCTTGGCCGGCCCTCCGCCCGGGATGTCCCAAGGGGAGCCGGGCCCGCACACCATCCGCCCAGAACGCTGATCGACCTTCGTCCTGCCCCTGCATCCCATATCCCGACGGCCTTTTCTAACTCAAGTGCTTACTTTCCGGACGACAACCCTGTACTAAACGGTTACAACCTGGCCCACAGACATAATCGTGGAGTTCACCCACATGAGCGCCGACCCCGTCGCCCGCGAATATAGGGAAAGCTCTCTTTAGCGTAGGTTCAAACGGAAGCATAAGCATGGTAAAAAATAAGCACAGCCATCTTCCCAATAAATAGGCTACCTTCCCTAATATTATAGAAGAAATCGCCCACTCTCCACAAAAAAAGACGATCTTCTTCCTCCTCCATAAGTTAGGCTAAGTCACACCAAAAACGTATTTGCATTCGACCGAATACGTCTAAGTTCCAAAACTCGAAAGAGAGACTACTTCCACCGTAGGGCATGCACCACCATCGCTCTTTGCTTTGTAGGTTACAAATAACCGCGAATCGCCCGACGATCCAATGACTCGAATTCAGACCACGTATGGGCGATATATGGAATCAAGCAGAAATATATGGAGACCCTTCATGAATATTGGGGAAATTTTAAGCAACTATGCGCAAGCTCCCAACATGGAATTTCTGAACAACTTCTCATTCAATACTTCTATGAATAACTACTCCTCAATACGGAGATAGATTTATATACGCAATAATGAGGCGCTTATAGAACTAATGTAACACCCTTGTCCTAGAAGAGGGTGTACTAGAGGTGTAACCGTATGTGCAATCTACGTTTCTTAATTATTTTAAGTACATAATAGAATTTTTGAAAGTTGTTTTAAAAGAATTGTGACACTTTTTGCAATTTATGAGTTTAGTGAATCTAATTATGGAATTTAAGAAAATTTAAATAGATAATAATAATAATAAATTACCATAATGGTTCAAAGAAATCTCGAAAATTCTAGATTTCAGATGACAAAACTGGATTGCGCTAAGTAAGTCTGGTTTCATGGTCTGTTGATCTTAAATTTCACGACTCGAGACAATGTAATATGTTACGACTTATGGGGTGATAAATCACGTGACTGTAGTGACGCAGATTTTTACAAAATCTCTGTGTCGTGAATGCCTCTGTTAAATTCAATTAAAATAAGGAACCGAAAAGAAATAAAATTTTTGGGATAGAAATGGACCCCGAATTTAGCTAACAGAAATAGTTTATCCAAATAATAAGAATAATAATTAAAGAAAAAGAATAAAAAAAAACAATAAAAAGGATAAAATCAAAAGGGCGAGGATCGTCGGAGAGATCCAATCTGAGAGAGGCATGATTTTAATTTTTTATTCTCTTACTATATTCACGAAAATCGGCCGTAAACTGGTCTGAGTCAGCGCAGTTGATTACGCTAAGAGAGCTACGCATAGGTACCAATATTCAATTTTTTCAAACTTAAAAGGTAGAAAATTTGCCTATTTGTGTTATTTCGCTTCCAAAGGTTATGTAATGACTTGAAATTTTCTTGCACGTAGTGTCGTAATCTTCAGCCCAAAATTTTAATCTGAGTTAAATTTAGGAATCTCTTGACTGTGTTCGATAATCAGCTGAATTCTTGGGAATCATGAGGACAATTTTAATTGAAATTTCAAGATTGTAACCACAAGTCATTGCACTTTCGTAAATGTTTTTGGTATTTTTAGAATTATACGGAAAGTCCTCGAGTCAAAAGTCACTAAAACAGACATTTTTATAGGATACTGAAGTGAGGACATTTTGTAAATTTACATCATATTATCGATGTCCTTATCACGAGACTATAATTTTAAAGTTTTGTTAGAATCGGTTCGCTCATATAGTCACTCTGAAAGCCCCGTATAATGTATGGTTAAAACGTTAACCGAGGGCATTTTCGTAATTTGAATGAATTGTGATATTTGAGCATCCGATTGAGAGAATCGGAGTACTGACAACATTTGAAATAAATTAGTGGAGAAAAAGGTGAGTACTCAAAATCATTTTCTAAAACGAAGTGTTTAAATTACAAGTTTGTAAAGGTTGAAAACATAGATTTATAAAGCATTTATTACCTCCCAATTGTTATACTCGCCAGAAAAGCTCGATTTCTCAAAGATTTAAGAACAATTTTGGCTCGTGTTTAGCAAACCCCTAGACTGCACAGCCTGGGGCCTCCCGCCGACGACGAATCTCTGTGATACAGCGCATTTTTGATATTACGATTGACCTGATGGTCTTCGGTCGGCACTAGTTAGATTTGTAGTATAGATTGAGATAGGCTGAGTCGCCCTCCGCACATTCGAGGTATATAGTTAGCGCACGATTTATATATAGCGATGAGGTGCTGGTCTCCAGGTTCCACTAACAGCATTTTGGTTTCTGCGTTCCATTATACTATAGATCTACTGAAACACTGGATCATATTAATGCAGTGTTCTGATAAACGCGCCACCAGATGCCGTGCCCGAGGTCTGAGGTTCGAGGCATCACGCCTGTGGTATTTTAAAATGGGCCACAAAGGGTTATACTTGATTTACGTAGATAGCACTTATGATAACCACCACTAAAGATTTCAATACAAATAGTTTTCTTAACAAGCCACAGTTAAATAGTTTTCGCACGCTTTTCTCAAAGTTATAAATAGTTTTCTAATCGTCAGTTGTTATAATGGGCTGTAACGGGGGCTGTAATGGTTTACAGCAAAACTCAGCTTTCACAACGCTTTACAACCATTTCTCGATAGATTTTCATATCGGGAGGTACAAACAAAGGCACAACAAAGATTTAACTTATAGCACTTGAATGTTCGCTTCGTCACAGTCGTTTAAAATAATTTTTCGTGCAAAAGTCAAGCCGAAAGACCTTTCGTAATCCTCACCCAGATTACCAGGCCGTGATTATACATAAGATATGTAAATTAAAACTAGTAAAACTAAAAGACATTTTGTATATGTAAATATCTTTGTAAATATGCATGCATGGTTTGAAACAAAGGCGCGAAATTAGTATAATGATTTTTATCTTATATTTTGATAGCGACCGTATATCCTTGGCGATCAGAATGATTTCTGAAAATATTTGAGTATTTGTTTATATACAGTGATTTTTTGTATTTCCCGCTTGACCACCGTGCAATTATATGTCACTGGATTTTCGCTTAAATCTAAATGTGCATTTTGATAGAAAATGAAAATTTTTATAACCCACGTTTTCCAAATACAAGCCAAAGAAGCTTACTTGCCAATGATAGAACTCACAATGAAATGAGTCACGAGAGTGTTACTCATGAGTCAAGAAGATTTCCCCGTCATCAGAAGGTCCTGCCAACTAGACTCCTTGTTAAGTTAGAGATTTGATCTCCATCATGGTGACTAATTCACAACAATTTGGATCCAAGCAAGACATATCTCCAAGAAGGGCGAATGAAGTAAGTATATCATCCCTTAAAAATCATATGTCCCATCTAACTTCTCTTATTCAAAAATTGGCTGTAGGAAATGTGCAAGTGAAAGCTTGTGGAACTTGTGCTGCTATTAGTCACCCAATTGATATGTGTCCCACCCCACAAGAAGAATCTTGTAAACACGCCAACACAATTAAAGAATTTTCAAGTGCATTATAAAAAAATTGAAACGACATGTTTTGATGTTATTTACATCGAAATCGAGAACTTTATTTATTTATTTTTTGCTGAGATGGACGACTTTTTTTACTTGGATGACAAGCTTCAATAAAAATAAATAAATTAAAAATTATATCCGAACAAGAATTATAAAATCCTACTGGGACGAGTAGATAATAGATTATGAATGAAATTGGGGTTGAACGGAATCTAGAATGAATGGAGGAAAGTGGTACTAAGATGGTTCTACAGTTAAAAATAATAATAATAAAGATAAGAACCAAAAATATAACTCATTGTTTCGATACTAAATTGATACGAACCCCCACAATCATGGTAATCTTTATCTAATTAAATTTCAAGAACTTCAAGATTCGACTGGATTGGATTTAATCGCGACCGTCAGTTTATAAAGAACAAAGACCTAAAGATACGATGACGCTACAATCGATTTATTGACATCATTTCGTTTTTGGTATAAAATAGCTAATTTTTGTCTACCTTCCTCTTTGATGCCTCTCTCGAGCCTCCTGTCCTAGCTCCTCATTTCCTATCTTCAGCTCTAGTGTCACCCTTCCAGTCTTTCAAATCTGGTGACACCCAAATAATTCCATCTTCTCATTCTTCATGGCAACAACTTTATCTGTGCAAATTCTAGTCCTTGATATGGTGATTCATTCCCCTTCAGTCATGTCCTCTTGCTATATGTATTGAATTTTTAATGAGATACGAGGAAGATAAGATTTATTTTTTCTATCTCCATCATTTATAAAATTTAAAAAAAAAAAAAAGCAGCAAATATTCTCTCTTTGATTTGGCCTTTTTTAAATGGAAAAATTGGATTGACTTGAAAAATAATTTTAAATAGAATAAATTCCGATCCTATTTAGAGAATTTGATAAAATTGTATTTGGAAATTCTAATTTTGTTCCTATTTAATAAGCATCGGTAAAATTAATTTAATCCATAAACACTATACGAATCCCACGCTTTTACGGTCAAGCAAGATAATCGTTGTTTGTCATATTCGTGTCAATCGCTAACACGTTTAATAACACCCGTCATATTCATATCACTCATCTAACACGACTCGAATCTTAATCGACCTTTGCTTAATTATTATATTAATTAATTAACCTATTTAATAGTTATTACAAGTAACATATTATTAATTATAATTTTATTATTTAAATAATAAAATTAATAAACATGTTAAATTTAATAAATTATTTGTGTTAAATATGGATGATTAATTATAATTTTTGTTATTTTAAATAATCAAATTAAATGAAATATATTCATATCGACTCGCCAACACGAATAATAACATAAGTAAGCTTCGTGATTAACAAATATCACATGCATTTATTATTCGTTTCTGCTTAATCTAAAAATATTGACACAATTTATACATTTAAACCACACAAACATGAATTACCACCCCTACTATTTAATACATAATTGATCTATTTATTTACCATTTTTTATGTGCGGTTTGAATTTATACTGGGCCGGCCCAGAATAGCCGTTTCATCAATGGTTTTGTGGGTGATCGGTTTTAAAGGAAGGACAAGCCGGAAAAGGCCGAGAACGGTCCGACCACCACCCTACCGAAATGTCTTTGTCACTCCCCCATCAAAATATCTCGTCAACTTTGTACAACTCTGCATGGTCCATGTCTAGTCCTCAATAAAAAATTTAAAATAGTATAAATTCCGATCCTAGTTAGAGAATTTGACAAAATTCTATTTGGAAATCCTAATTTTATTCCTATTTACTACATAATTGATCTATTTATTTGCCATTTTTTATACGCAATAACTAAATGCTTTCAAAATCTGACACCTTATCGTCGGAACCGTCAAATCATCGACCATAAAACCTATTTTGATTCAAAAGAAAATCATATGAGAATCGTTTCAACTGACATTAAACTGACGGATCTGATGTACCTGACGGCTTCACTGACCTGAATCTACCGCTACCATAATTTTTTATTTTTTAAGTTAAAACGATGTCTTATTGATGCTTTTTATATTTAAATGACATACATGGTTAAAACTTATAACTAAAAATTCATCCAAATACTATGTGCCATGATTAGAATAAAAGAGAGAAGTTATATAAGATAATGTCATTATTATTATTTTAAATGTTAATAAAATTATATATTACTATAAATTAAATATATATCGATATAACAAGTTTTCGATATTTAATATGTTTTCATATTTAAATATTATACATATTTTTAAAATAAATTTTAAAATATTTTATTTATATAAAAAGTAATAAATAATATCTTAAAAATTATTAATTATATATTTTAAAATTTAAGTAAAATATAAATAATATATTTAGCATGACACTCATTCAACCACGATTCTACCGACCAATTAACTGTCAATCAATAAGTTTTTTTCGACAGGCATAGGGCCCATTTTTAAAACATTGGTTTGAACGGTCCGACCACCACCAAGACCACCCGACCGAAATGTCTTCGTCAACACAGTACAACTCTGCATGGTCCATGTGTAGTCCTCCACAAAAACTAAAACCCCTTCACAAAAGCAAGCTGCCGCTTCTGAATCCGACTCACCAGTTTAGCTCTCAACCTGAAACTCACCAAGCCAAGAACATATCCTTCCTTCCTGAAAAGCCATGTCTACTCCGCCGGCGGCACAAAACCCCGTTCACATTCTGGTGTTCCCGTACCCTGCACAGGGCCACATGCTACCGCTTCTGGATCTGGCTCATCAATTAGTTCTCACCCACCCCAATCTGATCCTCACCTTGGTCGTCACTCCCAAGAACCTACCATTCCTCAATCCTCTCCTCTCCGCCCACCCTACTGATTGTATCAACACCCTTGTCCTCCCATTTCCACACCACCCCTCCCTCCCGCCGGGGGTTGAGAACGTCAAGGACATCGGCAACCATGGCAACGTTTCTATCATCAACGCTCTTGCCAAACTTCAAGACCCTATTCTCCAATGGCTCAGCTCCCAAGCTTCACCTCCTCCTGTTGCCATCATCTCTGATTTCTTCCTCGATTGACCCACTGCCTACCAACGACTCCGTATCCCCAGAATCGCCCTCTCTTACCTCCGGAGCTCGCACCCGTCAGTGACCACTTCATGCTTTAACCTCGAGGAGGCCGTCTCGCCTGTGCTCTACTTCCTGAGCCTGAAAGCGCCGGCCTTCAGAGCCGAGCATCTCCCTTCTATCTTCCGGTTTTACCGGGAATCCGATCCCGATTGGGCGTTCGTGAGGGAATGTATGAAAGCCAATACCTTGAGTTGGGGACGCGTGTTTAACACGTTCGATGCGTTGGAAGGCGAGTATTTAGACCATTTGAGGTCAAACCAAGTAGGCGACCGCCGCCGCCGCCACCGCGTCTGGGGTGTCGGACCACTTAATTTGCCCGGCGGCGCTGAATCCATGAATCGTGGAAACCCAAATCCGGATTCTGCTGCTTTGAAAGATGTGATGGGTTGGCTGGACGGTTGTCCGGATGGGTCGGTTGTGTACGTCTGCTTTGGGAGTCAAAAGCTGCTGAAACCCGACCAAGTAGAAGCTCTAGCATCTGGGCTGGAAAGGAGCGGAGTCCGATTCATATGGGTGATGAAAGCGGGTAGTTCGCCGCCGCCGGATGGATTCGAGCATCGGGTGAGCGAGAGGGGGAAGGTGATAAAGGGATGGGCCCCGCAGACGTCGATACTGAGTCACAGAGCTGTGGGCGGATTCCTGAGTCACTGCGGATGGAACTCGGTGATGGAAGCGGTGGTGTGTGGGGCAATGATTCTGGGGTGGCCCATGGAGGCCGACCAGTACGTGAACGCGACCCACTTGGTGGACCACTTGGGAGCGGCGGTGCGAGTGTGCGAAGGCAGCGAGACGGTGCCTGACTCTGCCGATTTGGGTAGGAAAATTGCTGAGGCCATGAGTGAGGACTTTCCCCGGAAGAGGAGGATGGTGGAAGAGTTGAGAGAGAAGGGTTTGAGCGCAGTGCAACCCGGTGGCACCTCTTCATGTGGCTTGGATGCACTACTCCAAGAGCTCCTCCAACTCTCTCTCAAACAAGAAGATCAACAGAACTTATAGTGGAAAAGCAAAAACTGGAAGTGCATGAGTGAGTTTGATTTTGGTGGGGATAAGGGATTGCATATTAGATGGGTCAGTGTTTTTATAATTTAAGATTATCTTTTTTATTCTTAGGTGTTGAAATTTTACATCATGGATTATAGATTTTTTTTTTTCAACTTGTTCTTTGCTTATTCACCTTATCCAAGTAACACAAAATCAAATTTGTTTATGGATCTTTTAATCAAATGTAGAGGAGGATTTGGTCCTTCAGTTTTTTTTTTTTTTAGTACATTAGAATTTGTCTTTTGTGTCACTAATGTTTCATGTGATCTTTTTCCTATGAGTAAATTAACAAGTGTTATAAATCAGATTTCAGTGAGGATGATTAATTAGGATTGCTAAGGAGGTTGATGGAAGTAATAATGTTTTTTTTTTCCTAATTTGTACGTGAAACAATGTTATGGCACCAGATGTGATACTCTAATCTGAAGGATAACATACTATGACTATTTCATGTGTCCAACTTGAGCATGGATGAAAATTTCAATAATCACAAGTGCATTATTTACTTAATTTTACGAAAATATCGAATATATCATAGACATGTTGATACGAATTTTGATACAAAATATTGGTAGACTAAAATTTGATAAGAAATCTTCGAAAATTACAAAAAATAAAACTAGTCCATCTCAATATTGTCTAAAATCATTGGCTTAAAGAAATATGGACATAAATTTGTATAAAAAAATGTCGATCAATTAAAAATTAATAATTTCTTAAATTATTAGAAAAGTCCTATAAATGAAATTAAAATCATAGTGAACATTTTAATATTATTTTGGATATTTAATCAAAAGACTCAAGTATGATATTAAGTTGTTGGAAAATGTAAACCTGGTAAAATTTGAAACAATATGTGAACAAGATATGATTTTGGAGGTGGCTGACGAAGGTATCATATTTTTAATTTCAAATTGCAAGGCTGACTTACATAACTTGTTTAATAAACCGCACATAACACGAATTTGACTTGTATTGATCCTTTTAATTATTATGTTAATTAGTATTTAATTTAGATTAACCCATTATATATAAAAATAATTGACATGAATAATCTAGATAAACACAATATTGAGGAGTGCCTTCTTGTTTTAGTCCAAACCGACGTGACTGGTTAAACGAGTAAAAAAATCTTTATACTCTCTCGCCACATCATCTAAATTGGCTTAAAAAAATTTTATTCTTTTAAAAAAAATAAGTTTGGATCCTCACCTTTTCTCTCTCTCCTCCACCTTCATCTTCAACACCTTGGCGCACCATTCCACAACTCTTCCTTGATTTCTACATCAAAGATCTTTCTGGGCTTCCATATTCTCCTCTTCGTGGGTACTGTGGCTTTGGTCACATTCAATCTAACATCCCACTCGAAGGCTCCAAATGTGATCAAAGCCCAAAAGCAGCCCCAAGTATCCCTACACGCACACGACCCAGGGCCTGCCCAGCTTATGAGCTATTTGATCACTCGCAGCTGCCTAGCATGCCCTTTTCTAGCCTCGTCGCACGCCTCTGAGCCGGGTTGCCATCTCTAAGAAGATGGTCAGCCAATAATTTCTCTGCTGATCCCTTGCAGTTTAAGAACATATTCTCCTACAAACCTCGTACATAACCGCCCTTAAGATGATCAACCGATCATTGAGGCGAAAGACTCGAACAACTTAGTTATCCAAAAGGAAAAATGGTTGACGCACAAGTGAAGCGCCTACCTCCTTTCCATTTCGAAAACCAATCATCCTTTTCCAAAAAAAAGTGGATCATCATCCTTCTTCATAAATAAGGAAGCAATGCTAAGAAAAATGTATGAAAAAATACACGCCTGCAAGACTTACATTTTTATGCTCTCTATCTCTCTACCTAACTTACTAAACTGGGAGAGCTCCATCAAAGACACCACCGCCGATACGCTGTCGAGCCTTGCGTGATCTTGCCGCCGCGCTCATGCCCCGGCCAACTGCAGACTTCAGAACTGAGACAACAATTGCGTCGGCCGTGGGAACATCACATAAAGTCAGATCGTAAACGCAAGGCTCACGCCATCGCTAATCCTCACACCTCAAGATCTCTAGAGGTTCGCCGTGACGCTCTAACCCGACACACAATGCTGTCAAGTGAGGGTGTCATTTTTTTTTTTTATAAACTTATAACCTTAAGCTTGTTCATTCATATAATGTTAAATATTTAACTTGTACTATATTCCGTAGGCAAAATGAATTACAAATATATCTACAAGCTTCATATATGGAAGTGTTCAAGATTATAATACATTGTTTACAAAAGAAACAAAATATATTATACATTAGGACCAGCCATTTTCTAAATAAGAATTCCACGACACAAGGGCTCTCACCGATGATCTTCCCGTCCTCTCGTTTCTTCACACCTACACCCGACGAACACCAAGTGTTTTATACTAATGAATTAATACATACTGATCTAATTTCAATAAGGATCATCACACTTGCATGCATATACTTATGACAAATATTACATTTATACTTATCCATTTTTCATATTTACTTTTTCATAACATATTTCATAGCTTATCGTATTTCATATACTTTCGTGGTCATCCGGCACTTTACTTTTGTTCTTAATCGTATAATACTATCATCATACATACAGTTGCTATGCTTCATATCATACGTATACTCAGATATACTTATCATTTCCTTTTATGTTTCCATGCCTCACAAACCTTGGCTGATACAGTGAAACTATAAGGGCCCTCACACATTGTACTCCACCGTACGAAACAGCTGGGTCTATACAGTCTGGCAAGATCACATATCATCGGGTGACAGCATAACGACCATCTATATGTTTCAAAGGTCGTGAATGACCTAAATTTGTGGGCTAATCGACAAGATGTTGCAAACTTGTTTTTCCTAATGCGCACGCCCATCTATCCCTCTACCGCGCTCTAAGAGATAATCCATGTGAATTTTATGTTCGCATATCTCAGATTCTCGAATAATTATTACATCCATAATCATATGAGTATTTACAATCATTTATTTCAGATCTTTCGCATTTTCATATCTCATTATACGCATGAATAACTATGGTTACTATGTATGCTTACGAGAAGCCATTTTACTATCATTCCACTTCATCGTTTATATAATGATGGATTTCTCCTGTGACTCAAAGTACTTTCCATAGAGCCCAAGAACTTCCAAAACGTCGTATCGAAGAAATTACGACTGCTCAAGTCGAGGCTTCCTACGAATAAAGGGCTACAAGCAACACCGCCAGTGGCCTATTGTTTTCAAGATTTACTGACCTTAATACGAAGCTCCAATGTCAATGCTCTATATATGTACTCGATTCAAGACTCAATGGGATTTATGAGTTCAAGAACATCCAAAACGGAGTTCTGGACTGCCAGCAATCAGAAGTTGGGCTTCCGTAAAAACGAGTGGCTACGAGCAACCAACATGACTCTTGTTTCATGATTTATGGACCTAATATAAGTTCCATATTATCAAGCTATATGGATGGATTTAGACTCAAAGGCTTCCGTCGAGGAACATCGAAGCAGAAAGTTAGGATGAAGAAATTATGACCGTCAGAAGTTAGAGTCTTCCCATGAGCAGGTGGCTAGGCAACCCGTGAGACCTCATTTTTCGTTTATTTTGGACTAATAACAGGTTCAATATTTATAAGCTATATATGGATGGATTACAGGCTGAAAGGGCTTTAGAACATCCAAAATGGGTTCGGACGAAGAAATTATGACCATCAAAGTTGGGAGAAATTTGTGACATCTCCACCAGGCTGATGACCCCATTATCTGACCGCCGGCAGGATTCTGATGTAATCCAAATCAAAGCGCGCTGATATAAAGTGGGTTCTTGGCCCGTTCATCAAAAATGGGTTTATGACTTGATTTTCCCATACAAAATCCATATAGATCAGCCATTCTCAAAACCCATGCTTCCATCTTAAAAGTCTTAAAATCATAGTTTCATACAAAAATTAGACTTTCATACTCACAACAAGTAATCACACTCTTTAGCACCTCGAGCTGGCTCGAGAGGAAGTTCTTATAAAGTGCAGTTCAAAAACCTGACCATAGCAATTCTTTGATCATCTGAAAGCTCTTAGTTTCATGCCTTTTCTTGGCATTCTTGAGCTCTTCTTCATACTCTTCTCTTCTTCTTCTTCTTCCCTCTTCCTCTTATCTTCTCATCTCTTTCTTCTTTGCTCTACACAGTTCTCCAAAATGAGAGACAATTAAGTCTGCCTTTTTATATTTTATTTGCACTTTTATTTGCACTTTGGTCACATCTCTTTGTTTGCTCCACATCTTGTGCTGTTTCTACAGCCTCTCCTCTCTTACTTGTCTTATGGCTTTTATGCCACTATTTTGACCATTACAAATTTACGCTTTATTTCTTGTACAAATTCCCGGTTTCTCAATTTCCATGTTTCGCATTTAAATTACGAAAAATTCACATTATACCTACAAAATACCCTAAACATGCTGAAAACGATTAGGGTATATTTCAGGGTGTTACACCTACTCATTCATCTAGTTCGTCAGATCCTATCTCTATGGCCAGCAATCCAGCAAACTAGTCCCTTGAAGACCAGTTCCTTTCTTTGGCGTTAGGATGTAGACGAAGCGGGAAGAACAAACCAAGCGGATATTGATGCGGTGGTCAATATCATGTGCGAAGCGATGTTTGTGAAATCATGCGGAAGGAGATCAGTTGAAAATGCGAGAGGCAGCCACCACGCACCCGTGAACAAAATAAAATGAGGAGCTGTCAGGCGGACTTCTGACAGCGACAACAAGCGGCCGAGTTATCTTGGTGATTCTCAAACGCTACGTTTTGAAGAACAGCGTGGAGGCTACGTCGAGAAGAAATTTATCATTTCGCTGATCATTGTTGGCATACTGTTGATCTGGAGAGAATTCAATGAAGGCGACGATCGAAACGACCCCAAAATATGCCGTGGTAAAGGGGCGTAGCACCGTCACTTATGTTCGTGTATCCTGCGCCCGGGGCTGCACCGATACAGTACACAGACCCACCCTTTGTCCAGGGACCGAGCATCTTATCTGTTGACAGCACATCTTAAGGCTGCGAGCGCGCGTAGCTTTTCATCTGTCATTTGCCCTTATGGTGGCTCCTCGACCGATATGACCACATGCTACATCGATCAGGCTGATGATACTCAATGCGGAGGCGATGGCCTATTATGCAAGTGTTCCGGCGACCGAAGGGCACCGGCAGTTCATAGCTCATGATCCATCTTCGTTGAGTGTGAGTTGTGGCGAATTGTTTCCCTAATGCATGTGCTCCAATTCGACCCGGAAAAACATCGATTCTCTACAAACCATCTTCAAGCGGGAAGATGAGTCCATCCGCTATTTCACTAAGAGATTTGGGGGAGCCGTCCAACAAATTGATTCATATAGTATGGATGCGGTCCTCAGGAATTTTGAGAAGGCTTTGGGCGTGCATGTGAATTCTTAGCTCACTTTATCTCTAGATCCGCCTACAACAATGGAAGAATTGTACAGACGGACGGATAATGTTGTGTGGAAGATAATATTGGTGACTCCAGGCAAGTGATGATCAAATGATGTGGCCGTACTAAGGTTAACGAACCAAGGGGAGCAAGGCCAGCTGAACAATTAAAAATTGCAGTTGCCCTTTGACATCTCATATGACCAGAGACTTCTTAGCTCATAGGGAATCACCTCGGCACTGTGGCCCATGGCCATTGATTGGAATCACTGCAAAAATAAACCAAATCTTTGAGGTGCGGCTACACTAGGACCAAGACATGAGACCAGCGATGTGAAACTAAGTTTCTCAGCGGAAAAGTTAATCGGGGCGACCACCGCCGGATATATATCTGCTGAGCGCCCATCACGGTCGAAGAATAACCCAGGAACAAAGCAGCAACGGACAGCGGCGTCATCATTTTATACTGGCGACCCGTGGCGATCGATATCGGTCGCGCGAAGAAAAACTATATGCGCGGCCATCGTGCGAGGCCGGACCAAACACCATCCGCTTTGAACAACGTGAATGATCGATGGTCGATGACCCTATATCGCCACTGATAAGCAGGTCCAGGCCATTTACTCCACACCGCTGATGCACTTGTACTTACTTTATGTATCAATGATTTTGATGTGCATAAGTCTTGGTTGACAAGTAGCACTGATTGATGCTGTACCAGCGCCCGCCTTGAGTCAGATGGGCATCTCATGGACATCTTTGAGTTAGTTTGGAAAAATCCTATCCGGCATTCAGCCCAGGGTGCCACGATGTTAATGGTGACATTATATCCCCGTCGGAGGCGGGGCTGGTGAGTACAGTAGGTTTTGTTTTAGTTGTGAAGACTGGGCCCGTACAATGTTGTTGTTGACATAGCTGTCTGATAGAGAGTCGTGCCATCCACACCATCAAATGATGCGGCTATTTGACCCCGTTGGGCAGAAGTTGATATTTTGAAGCGACCATTAACCACCCGATGAGTCTTTGCCAATTGTCAGTCTTGAGGAGCGTGAAGCAGAGCTCCACAGTCAGAAACCCTCGAGACCTGGGATTTAGAATAGCAACTGAGATCGCCGCCCGAGCAGTGGAAAACGAGGAGCAGGTGGCGTTGACCCTTAGAATCAATGTCCACTAATTTGAGCGGATAAATCCACCAGTTGGTTCCCTCCTATCCGGTCACGGAGAAAGAATAAATAACTAATTAGAGTCTTACTCCATAATATGGATGTATTCGCACAGACTCACTCGGACATAGGGCGGCGATAGCCCGTACACCTCACAAAGTGAATGTCATTTTCTTGGCCCGGTAGATTAGATAGAAAATGAGGCGTTTTCACCCGGACCGACATCAGGTTATTATGATAGAAGTGGATAATCTTTTGAAAGTGGGCTTCATCAGAGAAATAAAGTACCCGGAATGGTTGGCCAATGTAGTGGTAGTCCCGAAAAAAGGCGGAAAATGGAGAGTGTGTGTGGACTATATGGATCTCAACGAGGCATGCCCGAAAGACAGCTTCTCTCTACCCCGAATAGACCAGATCATTGATGCGTCAACCGGGCATGAGATGTTGTTGTTCCTAGACGCCTTCTCGGGATATCATCAAATACCCATACCATCCCCGGGCCTTGAAGAAAACAACCTTCATCACCGCGCGAAAAATATTCTGCTACAATGAGATGCCGTTTGACTGAATCAGCGAACAACCTATGGTTCGTGACGATGTTTGAGCCACTCCTTGGAAAACCCATGAGTTAATATTGACATCTTTGGTAAGTCCGGCGGACACATCTTGAACACTTGCAAGAAGCTTTTGAACTCCTAAGGGCATACGGTATGAAGCTTAATCCTTCAAAATGTGCCTTAGTCGCGCGGGTGATTCTTGGTTCGCAGTGACTAAGAGAAGTATCGAAGCTTGACTTAGATAGTGTGGCGGCCTTTCGAGAGATGTAAGGTGCGATTAGAGCAGACAGGGAAGTGGCTTGCATTTGCCAAGTTGTTCCCTAGTAAATCAATCGGGCCTTCCCACTGATAGATTCAACCGCACTATCAGGGAAACTCAAAACTCGATATTAGAATGTGATTTAAGACCTCGCAACGACGTGAGAAGAAATGATGCCGTCATAGAAAAGCGTAGATCCCGGCCAGCCTCTCCGTGTCTCGTCCGTTCGGTGAGCCCTTCTTGACCTCGCCATACCGCAAAGCAAGCAACAACAAAAAGGGACACTGGGTGAAGTAGTCACTCCAGTGTTTTGAATAACAGATCAAAAGGCAATAACTCAAATGAACCACTTAAATAAGAAGAAAAGGAAAACTCCCTCCCAATCCTGCACAAGTCCCGAACACACCTCCAGCTCAAGCACTGAAACACGCCGACGACTAGACTCTAGCCTACCCAAAACAAAGGTAAGACTTACCTAGGAGATAGGGGAAGACAAATGCTTGAAAAATCTATCTTCAAAACACGTAACCCTAGGGCAACGTATTAGCAGAAACTCTTGAATGAAAGGAAAGCAAGAACGGTGTATACCCAGGAATAAAACCGAACAGACTCCTCATATTAGGCGACAAATTTCATGAAGCGATGCATCGCGCCACGACCATTATCTCCAAACGACTAATCTTTCGATCATGGCTTTCACTAGATAGGCACAAGGAACGAGCGTGACCACTGCCAGGGCCCTTCCGCCTTCCTCGTGGACACGGGCTTGGGCCGAACAACCAAGTTAGGTCAAATCAGGAATCATAAGGGCCAATATGTTCTAGAATTCATCAAACGCCATAACCCTTGTCCTAAGAAATTAGTCCACGATTGGTCACCGGTTAGCCAAGAACAATAAAAATAAGGCGAGACAAAACACAAAAATTAAACGATTCATTGAATAGGCGTCACTACATGTTCCATCCGGGTCAAAAACTAATGTTTCAAGAAAGAAGAGAAATAGGTATGCAAGAGGAAGAAGAAGGGCTATAAGAAAAGCTAAAGAAAAGCCACTGGCCGGGAGGAAAAGGGTGTTAGCTGGCAGAGGCTAAGAAAGAGGAAAACAACACCGCTTTAGCAAGATGATTTCAATAGTGCCACAAAAGGCAGAGGCATACAAGGCGAGTCACAACACATGGAGACACAAATATTTGATGATACAGGTATCCTCCATCTGAAGCCTCGGAACTAAACCCAAGGGACACATATAAGGCCCGAAAATACCTCCAAAAGGTAAATTAGTCGCCGAAGAGGGTTCTTTTTGTCACCAGCCACTATCAACAAATATTATCCCGTCACAGAAGCAATAAAAGTCTAGAATAGCAAAGATTCGGCTAAATGTTTAGACATACACCAAAAACTCAAAACCAACCAGTGAGATGAAAACTTGCCATCCTACAACCTTTTATAGAGGTTACAAACCAATGAGAAACTAAAAAATCCGTACTAAATGCAACACCAAAAATAGAAAATTCCCCGGTAACGTGCACGTTGGAACACGCAAGAATTAACGATCCCCTGTTCCCGACAACAAACAGGACAAAAACACGATATTTTTCTAGTCGGGGAAGATCGAACTCCCCAGTCGGAAAAATGGGGGCATTGTGGATACCATGGCTTTTGGCCCAACATCCCCACTCAGAAGGCCCAAACAGATCAAAGCCCAAAGGAGGCTAAGCATCCTTACACATACATGAATTTAGGCCTGCAGTCCAGTTTGTGAGCTATCCGATCACAACAAAGGCCTAGGCATGCCCTCTTCTAGCCTACAGCGTCCTTCTTGAGTCGAATAATATCTCTCAAGATTGGCCAGCCAACTTCCCCGCAATCCCTTGCATTTAAGAATGAGATATTATCCCAAAAACTCGCACGCAATGCTCTTATAATCAACCGATCGTTGAGGCGGAAGACTCGGACAACTTAGTTATCCAAAGGAAAATGGTCGACGCGTGGCTTGTCGCCACCTCCTTCCATTTTTAAACCAATCATCCTTTTCCAAAAAAAGTGGATCATCATCCTTCTTCATAAAAAAGGAAGCAATACTAAGAAAAATGTATGAAAAAATACACGCCTACAAGACTGACATTTTTATGCCTCATCTCACCTAACTTTCTAATCGGAGAGTCGGCCTGCTGCTTACCAAATTAATGGGCACTGTTTGTTCTTGTGATTCTACTGGGCCAAAGTTCATCAACGATTTGGAGACTCTGAGAATTCGAGAGACAACACTCCCACCAAAAACTCTTCATCATTCAATTACACTGCTATTTTCCCTCAAATTTAATAATATCTTTCTTCATCAATACCTTCATCTGCAAGATTTAGTGATAATAGTTTCAGCAACTTCCATAAGCACTGCTTTGAACAAATTCACATTAGAGTTTAGATCGTGTTCTTCTTCAACCTTCTGCTACTTCTTCATAGCCTCAGCCTTGGCGATGTCCTCTTCACGCTCTGGCTCAGCAGTTTCAACCTCAGTCTCTTTAATCTCTTCCACTGGCTTGTCGACAATGGCATTGAGAAAACTGTCTGCATATTCCCAGTGAAAAATTCAGGGCCATGTGGCGCATAAAACTAGAGAAAATGCTTAAAATATTTTGTCATAGATGATATATATGTCTTAGATTGAAAGAGACATGTACTAATTAAAACATTTCGCCATACTAGTTGCGAATGAATCCTGACCACAAATTTGGGGAATCAAATTTCAATCACTTTGGGTTTTGACCTTTGGCGTGGGTTGTAGTGTGGGTGGGAATATGAAATTTAGGATGCCCGTTTCAATCTGAGCAACAAAATGGATTACAAAGGAAATACACCGAACAGAAAACAGAGCCAGCGACCTCCACTATATTTTTTTTCCATGATGAATCATCTTCCAAGGGCCTTCCATTTTCTTTGATATTAAGCCTGTATCCAATAACCTGCTGCTCCCACTGCAAAGATAGATTCCTGATCTTCTCCTGCCCAGCAGTCATTATCTCTGAAGGGCAGAAATCATAAAGTTCAGCACAAAAAGTTCTGCAGAATTAAAATTGTTCAGACGAGTGTAATAAGAATTAGAATTTGGGAAGAGAAAAAGATGAAAAACAGAGGTTGCGAAGAATCTTTTGTCTCCTTCTTTCATCAAAGGGAACCAATTGCAGCATTACAAACAGAGAATAAAATGAATAGGACCCACCTATGCAACCAAAAACCAGGAGCTTCAGCAACTCCTTCAATCACAACTAATTTATTTATTGACTAACTAATTGTGTTCAAACAGATCTCTTCAACAAGGAAATATCTAAGCTGCAGTTTCAATTATGGCATGACCAAGTCACCCACGTAATTCATGGCCAAAAAAGCCTCTCAAAGATGTCGGGGCGCAACAGATTTCACTGAATCCATCCTCTCAAGACGGTCCTTGTCCCCAAGGCCGAATTCTAGACAAGTTCTAGAAAAATGCCACAAGTTCTCCCATGAAGCATCATCAGGTGGAGCTCCCTTCCATTGCACCAAAATTTCCATTTTCAGATTTGGTATTTTCCTTTGAATAATTATGGTCCTAAATGAATTCATGTTCCGGTAAACAAGACTTCATCTATAATAAGAGGAAGAGTGACCATCGTAGAATTGACTACGGTCCCTACTTCTTTAGTAAACGAAGTGAAAATATCATGGATTCGTGCCTCCACTGGAAGGTTTAGTCAGAAGCCAATGTCTCTGATCTGAGCCAGGAAATGGCCCAAAAAATCTCGGTGACAATTTCAAAGAACTTCGGAATGCCATTGATTTTTGGTGGTAAGGCTGTAGCCTAAGGAATACATAATCGCTGACCTCGAAGGTGACCTCGCGACGATGCAGGTCTGCTTGAGATTTCATGCGAACCTGTGCCTCTAACAAATTTAATCGTAGGTCTCGAAGTATTACTTCCCTTGTGCGCAGCAAGTTGTCCACAGCCTGAACCTTTGTTGTGCCCGGAATATAAGAAATCATAGACGGAGGAGGAACCCCATAACGGCTTCGAACAGGGACACTTCAGTAGATGAATTAACCGCCGCATTGAAAATTCAGATTTTAGCCAAGCAAGCCACTTCATCCATCTTTAAAGCTGGTCATAAGAGAAGCAACGTAGCCGCTGCTCGGCGTTCGATTTACCACCTCGGTTTGGTCGTCGGATTGAGGGTGATAATTGGAAATGAAACACAGTGATGTTCCTTGTAGCTTGAACATAGACTTCAAAAAAGTGTTAATGAAGATTTTGTCACGATCGCTGACAATCGAAAGAGGCTTCCCATGTAATTTCACCACATTATTGATATTTGGCTACTGATGTTGCCGTGTATGGGTGTTTTAATGGCACAAAATGTGCATATTTTGAGAGTCGATCAACAACAACCATAATCACATTATAGCCTTGCAACGTCGGTAAGCCTTTGACAAAGTCCATGGATAATTCCGTTCAAATACGCTGGGAACGGGCGGGGTTGAAGTAATCCCGCAAGTCAAGGGTCGGAAATAAACACAAGATCAATATTTTCCCCCTGGCTGATTTAACTCGTTGTGAGTCAATAAACGCAACAAGAAGTTAATACGCCATGAGATAATCACAAAAATAATGTAGTAGAGACCTTTAACGCGAAACCTCCCCCAAAAGTTATAAGGAGTGAAAACCACTTTATCTTTGTCTGAGCCCACCCAACTATATCCACTGGCACACCTCCCAGACAAAACCCACTCTAAACAAGGTGATCCCAAAACAATGAAATCAACAAAAATATGCTGAATAAAATAATAGGCAAATCTAGCCTCAAATCAAAACAAAGTTGATGAAGATCTCACCAACCCGTCAGAGTAACCGTGCTTTTTTTACGCCGTATGGGTACCACGCCGCAATTTTTTCTTCAAACCCGCCGCAATTTTTCTTCTCGCACGTGAACACACACACAAGACAAGAGCAAATAGCTCTCGTTTTCAAGCCTGTAAAATGCCTACGAAGACACACCCGCTTCGTCTAGAAAACGCTGGTCAGCCGCCTCCTAAATCCCAGCCGCCGCTGAAAATCGCTCCCAAAAAGAAAACCCCTACTGGTCGCTCCTCACTTTCATTTTTGAATAAAGTGTATGTTGTAAATTTAATCACAAGAAAATCTAGTCGCCAACAAACATCAATGGACCTACATTACAATCTCCCTCCAATCCCAACATAAGGAGACGAACAACTCCAATTAGAGTCCATAGCCGGCCGACCCAAGACAAAGCTCGCCTTCTCCTCCGGTAACAACTTTTGTCATCATATCAAGGATTAAAACTGCTATTAATCTTCTTGCTCATGCTCTTTCCAACGACATCTCGTAACCAATGATATTCACATCAATGTGCGCTTTCAGACGGAATGGTACGAAGTATTCTCGTCAGTCCATGACTGACCATCACAAAACACAACATACTCATCTTGCATCAAACCCAAATTTTCGACAAATCTCTTCATCCATAACATTCCTTGGCCGTCTGGGCTTGCCGTTATATTCCAATTCTCGCAGGTAGACACAAGCGACACACTCAGAATCTTGGGATCGCTCTGCGAAACAGCCCCAAAGAAAAGTGAATAAACCCGTAAGCTCACTTTCTACCATCAAGGCCACCCGCCATATCAAGATCCGTAAAACCTTCTAACACCGGTTTCAACCCCAAACCTGGGAAACACAATTTCAAGACCCTCAAATATTCAAGATCCATTTCACCGCTTCCCAATGCTCCTTCCTCGACCAGAGAAATCTACTCACTGTACTAATGTGCGATGTGCAATATCAGCCTTGTACAAACTACAATACATAAGACTCCCACCGAGGAGCAAGGAATGTAGGCCATCTTTCCTTTCATCCTGCCAGAGTAGGGCATAAGCTTAAGTGCTAAGCTTTAAAGGATCGCCAGGTGTGCTAATCGATTTAAATCTTCATATCAACCTTCAAGCACACGCTCAACATACTTTCCCGTGACAACCACAACTTCTTTCGCTTTCTATCTCGAGTACTCAGATAATTTCCACCATTTGTTTCAGGCCCTAAGTCCTTATGTCAAAGGACTCAACAACCTCTCTTCACTCGCAATCACTTTAATCATTCTCACATAATATATCATCAACACATAAAGTAAAAGAATAATGAAGTTACCATCTCAAACTTCCCAAATAAACAAACATACCGATCCGCATTCCCTGTTCTCTTAAGTACTCGTGGCTCACCATAAAGTGAATCAAACTTCTCGCATTCACGCTCAGCGCTGCTTTCAAATTTTTATAAAGACTTTTCTTTAATTTGCAAACCATGTGTCTTTCTTACCTTTACTTTAAACCCTGTGTTGTGACATGTAAATTTCTTCATTCAAATCACCATGAAGAAAAGCAAGCCTTCATATCTAATCTGTCAAGCTCGAGGTCTAAACTAGCGGGGGCCAACTCAAAACAACTCGATAGAAGACATTTTCTTACAACTCGAGAGAATATCTCATCAAAGTCAATACCCTTTTTCCGCCCAAAACCTTTGCTACCAAACGAGCTTTATACTTCAGCAATTTTCCATCACTATCTTTCTCTTCAACTCAACAACCATTTGTTCCTTAATGCCTTTCTCAGCCTCTTTTGAAGTTCCTTTTCCACCTCAATCCTCATAACTCGTCATTCTTTAACAAAGAATTATTCTTCCTCGTATGCATTTTCATCCAAATTACCTTATCCGCATGAGTCCTGTACTTCTTGAAAATTCTCCTGGTCCCTCATCAAGAATCAACACATACTCGGGGGCAGCGATACTGGATGACGAATACTCTCCCTAATAGTCCTTCTAATTGAGTTCCAAATGACTTGGTTGAGGAGGTCAAGCCTCCCCCGCTCGTCGCCCACTACTCTCCGGCATCCCATCATCAACCACCTGTGTCTCTCGGTGCTTCATCACCGGCCATTTCCCTCGCTTCCCCATCTATAGTACGCTGCAAAGTGAAAATGACAATCGTAGTGATCAATAACACCATCACCGATAGCTTTAACCTTTTCGCCTTCACACCGAAATAGTCCGATCTTCATAAAATATCACATCTCATTTAAAATCTTCTTTCACCGATCCCATAATCCACTCCAAACTCTTCATTTCCATAGCCAACAAGGACAGGTTGGCGGAAAAAAGCGCCAGTGGTCATCAAGCTTCACCTTCCGCTTAGTGGACATGTGCAAAAAGCCTTGCACCTAAAAACCTTAAGATATCAGAAACAAATATCTTTTCCTCGTCCATACCTCTTCCTGAATGTCAAACTCCAAAGGAACCGGCGAGACCCATTTATCAAGTAACAAGCGCATTTACCACCCCAAAACACTGGATAAGCTTTCACGATTTTTAAGATGTGCATTTGATCTTCTGCCAATAGTGCGGTTCATCCTCTCTCAAGAACACTATTGTGTGTCATGGGTTATCGCGAATCGTTTTCTCAGGCCGCCGACACCATGTGCTGAGCGCAAGAGGTTTCTAAACTCCTCGATGTACTACCCATCATCAAGACGACATTTCAAAACTTTCCCCGCTCTTCAACTAAGGCATGAAATTTCGAAAACTCGATACATTCTCGACCTCGTCTTCAAATGCATAAAACTCCACACCTTTCTTTCGATGCATCATCAATGAATGTGACAAAGTATCTATTTCCACCCATGACTCCACCTCAGCGGACCACAAACATCGAATAAACCATTCCAAAAACACAGATTTCTTTCAAGATTTAGAAAAAGAAACTCTTATGATGTTTTCCAAATAAACAATAATCACGTATGGAGTTAAGATCGGCTACCTTAAGAAAAGAATGAGAGCCTTTTTGGCTAGTATATGTAACCCTTTCACTCATGTGACCTAATCTGTGCCATAAATTGGGGGCAACCATCTTCGGGGCTGTGCATTCACTCATCTCCACATATTTTCACACCGTCTCAGAAAGCTCAAGGCTTTCTAACTCGCTCTAGCAGCCTACTAAAGAACCTCTTTGCAGCTTCCATTTAACACTGCATCGGGCACCACATATCCTTCCCGATCCAAGGCAACCTTAAATAAGACGTAAGACGTGAAGCCATCAACATGCCGCACATCTCTCGAGTCAATGAACAACCAACGCTCCGTCAGACGCGAAACATCACCAATACCCACACCCGGAGTAGCCGGTGTTACCGCATCTTCACGCACTAAAGTCCCCCTCGGCCCAGACGAGGTGAAGAACTCTTATTAGGAAAGAATACGATAATATGGCCACGTAGACAATAATCCACTCAACCTCATTATCTCAGAATAAAGTAAAACATTCTTCATCTCCAAAAAGGAACTCCGCCACACTCGCCGAGCAAAAGCAAATTAGTATTTTATTTTCATCTTTCCTCCGATTGGCTTCTTCTTTGTTCCCTGCTTCAAGCATAACAATTTCTTTTTCATATGTCCTTCCTACCACAATGATAACATCTCTTTCTTCTTTTCACTGGGACTTTCCTCTCGATTATACCCGCCTCGATTTACCACGACCCCAGTTCTCTATTTACCTCTACCTCGTTCTCTCGTGGACAAGAGCCCTGGCCTCGAAGATATTCCCTTGCTCCTTCCTTCCGGGCTTCTTCATTAAACAACCGCCTTTTACCATATCCATGGTTAAATCTGCCATTAGGAGTCGGAAGCTACTAAGGAGATACTAGAGTCCCAACTATCTCGGCGCAGAACTCAAAAGTAAATAACGCTTGCAACTCATCTTCAATCTTCATCTTCATAAAGATTTAATCGGTTCACCAACCCCTTGAAAGTCACCGGTGTACTCGCACGCCGCGCCCATTTTCATACTTCGGGGATTACTACCTTAATCAGCATTATTATGGCAGCTTTTTCTGCTCATGATTCTAATTTTTTCCAAAGTTCGCAAAGATCGCCTCCCGTGACACGGATTTAAACACACTCCTGGCTCACCCACCCAGCGACAGAAATGCCATCGCTTTTCTACGCATGATCTTCCATTCTCGTCTCTCGACATATCTTCGCTACTTTTTATCCCCATCACAGCATATAAATCCTCGTTACAGTTAATATCTTCCATTCGCTTCCAAATAGAATAATTAGGGACGAGGCTAGTCTTAATCATACTCGCCCCGAAGATTCCTCCATTTTTAAACCAACACTCAACCACAATACTCCGCATAATAGAACTGTGCTCTATACCACTACTGGGAAATAAACACAAAGATCGAATATTTTCCCTCGTTGATTTAACCTCGTTAGAGTCAATAAACGCAAATAGTTAGTTAATACGCCAGCGAGATAATCACAAAATAATGTATAATTTTAATCGGAACCTCCAAAGTGAGAAGAGGAAAACCACTGACCTTTGTCTGAAATTCACCCAAATATCCACTATAATAATTTCTTGTGCATAAAACCTTAATTCTAAACAAAGGCCGATCCCAAACAACAAATCAACAAAATATACACAAAAATAATGAAAGAAATCTAGCCTCAAATCAAAACAGGCCATTTAAGATCTCACCCGAACCTCGCCGATAAATCGCTTTTTTTACGCCGTATAAAAATCTCAGCTGTCGCACTTTTTTTCTTTCAAACCCGCTCGCTGTACCTGTTCTTCTCGCACGTAACACACACACAGCACAAGAGCCAGATCACTTCTGTTTTCTGCTCAGAAAATGCCCACAGCACACACCCGTTTTCTGCTCTAGAAAAACGCTGGCTGCTGCTCCCAAATCCCAGCTGCTGCTGCTGGAAAAAACTGCTCCCAAAAAGAAAACCCCGGCTGCTGCTCCTCACTTTCATTTTTAAATAAAAGTGTATGTTGTAGCCCTAATGGGCTTAAGTAAAAATGGGCTGCCAAATAAACATTGGGCTGGACCCACATTACAGAAGGGTCTCATGCTTACACCGTTGACACACTTCACAATTCCGAATAAAGTCCTTAACAGAGGTGCAGATGCCGGGCCAAACAAAACTAGCTGAAATACGGTTGAGAGTCTTAAAGTATCCGAAATGATCACCTATTGGAGAGGAGTGGCCATTGGTCAAAACAGCTGGCAATAGTGACGAGGTGGGACTCAAATGTACCCTTCAATTTTGCATCCATATTCCATCCCTTTGAACACAATTTAAGGACCGATTAGTAGACAAAGTATCATAGTAAGGTTGTTGGAGTACCTCCTGTTGTAGTGTGGACCACCAATCGGCCATGACAAGGCCTGAAATTGAAAATCTATAATACGAGAGAGAGCGTCAGCACCTTGGTTTTATTTATCGTTTCGGTACTGAATGGTGTAATCGAATCCCATTATTTTTGGCAACCATCTTGATTGAGAAGGCGTTGTGAGTCTTTGTTCTAAGAGGTACTTTAGACTCCAATGGTCCGTTTTTATCACAAATGCCCTTCCTAAAAGGTAGGGTCGCCATTTTCAAACGGTCTTCACCACAGCCAACATCTCCTTGTCGTAGGTGGACAGTAATTTAGCCTTCCCTTTCAAGGCTTCACTGTACTAACCTGTCGGTTGATCGTTCGAGGACGTAAAATCGCACCTAATCCGTCTCCACACGCGTCACACTTTACGACAAACTGTTGTGAAACATCAGGCAGTCGCAGTACCGGAGGTGAAGTGAGAGCTTTCTTCAATTTATTAAAGGCCAAGAGAGCCTCTTTCGACAAGCAAAACCCATCTTTAGTGAGAAGCTTTGTTAATGGTGAAGCTATTCTACCAAATCCCCTCACAAACTTACAGTAGTACCCCGCCAACCCAAGGAAACCGCGGACAACTTTAGGGGATGTTGGCACTAGCCAATTTTGAACTAAATGTATCTTCGTCGGGTCTACTGCCACACCCTTGAAAGAAATGAGGTGACCCAAATACCCCACCTTTAACAACCCAAACTAGCACTTTGAGAGTTTGACATACATATGATGTTCAAAAGAATTCGAAGCACTTGTTTAGGTGCTATAGATGATCCTCCCAAGACTTGCTATACACCAAAATATAATTAAAAAATACTAGAATAAACCTTCGTAAATATGGGCAAACAATATCATTCATGAGACTTTGAAAGGAAGCCGGGGAGTTTGTCAATCCGAATGGCATCACCAAGAATTCATAATGTCCGTCATAAGTCCGAAATGAGGTTTTTGGAATATCCTCATGCTGGACTTAGATTTGGTGGTACCCAGAGTGCAAGTCCAGATTTGAAAAAAAATTATGCACCATGTAACTCATCCAGCAGCCCGTCAATGATCGGTATTGGAAATTTATTCTTTACGGTAATATCATTGAGTGCCCGATAGTCAACGTAGAAGTGCCAAGACCCATCGGATTTTTTTATTAGCAATACTGGCGACTAAAATAGACTCCGGCTAGGGCGAATGATTCCGGCTTGAAGGAATTCTTTGACTTGTTTTTCGATCTCATTTTTCTGGTAATGCGGGTACCGATAAGGTCTTGTGTTAACTGGGAGTTGGTTTGGTAGTAATGGAATCTGATGGTCATGGCTGCGTTTAGGTGGCAATTTGTTGGGTTCTTTAAACACGTGTGTAAACTCTGACAGAATTTGACTGAGGTCCAGCAGCCATTTGGTGTCTTGGATTGGTTCCACCTCTGAAATCATATGAACAAAAAACCTCATACCAGATAAGTGCAACAATTCTTTTTCACTCACGGGAGCGAGCTCGGAACTATTTATTCCCTTCAAGATATGAGTGCGCAGATTGTGTGAAAGACATACTTAACTTCTTGTAGTCCGTTTCAATTGGACCTAAGGTCTCCAACCATTGCACTCCTAAAACTACTTGACAGGTGGCCACTGGAAGAACATAAAAATCAGCGCTACTGTGAACCCTTGAATTGAGAGAGAGAGTCCCATACAACGTCCAGTACACTCAATAATTTCTTTATTTCCAACTGTTACCAGAAATGTCTTGCCACGGACCATCTACAGTCCCAACTTGGTAACCACAGACTGATCGATAAAATTATGGGTGCTTCCCCCATCAATGAGCACCGTCAAATCTCGATTTCCTACCCTTATGATAACACGAAAGGTCTACGGATGTGTTGTTCCAATCAAGGCATGGAACGATATTTCTAGTATCGCTTCTTCGGATGACTCTATGTCCATGTCCAGATCATCTTCTTGCTCATCCGACTGCACATCTACCCTCATAAACAAATGTGGTCTTGAACAACGGTGTCCCGACACGTACCTATCATCACAATAAAAACACAGTCCTTTTTCTCGCCTTTCCCTAGCCTCCTGTCCCGTGAGACACCGAATAGGTCCACTGAAATTACCGGTTGGCAGAGGTGTCTTCTGAGAAAGGGAAGGTCCAAGAATTCCCCCCATGGAACTCTACTAAGGTCGTGTTGTGGATGGTATGAAGGTGCAACTAGTCGAATTTGATTATTTGTTTTCCATTGGAACTGGTTTCGTTCCTCAATGAGGTGAGTTACATTGATGGATTCGGATAGTGTTTTTGGTTTCTTCACGTGTACATCCAAACGAATTTCGTCCTTTAACCCTACAATAAAACAACCCACCAAGAAATTTTTCAAAATATCATCTACCTTATGGGACAATTTCTTTAATGCCTCCTGGTACGCATTGACGGTAGTTGTTTGTTTGAGTCGTGACAATGCTTCTGCTGGGTCATCATAATCCGTTGGACCAAAATGATGGAGGAGAGCTTTGACGAACTCATTCTTGTAAAACTCGGGAAAAATCCAATTTTTCTAAAAAGCCAGAAAACAGTAATTTTGGGCTGAAAACCCTAATTTTTCTAGATCTCTTGATGACTAAACTGGATCGCACCATCGAATGCCTCGAAATCTAGTTACCTAGTCGACTTCCTCAAATTCAGATAATGAAATTTCACAAGCTAAAACACCGGCGTAGCAGCGACACACGACACTGGCCAATGACTCACATTAAGCCATGCTACAAATATAAAAGTCAAAACAGCGTAAGTCTACGACAAACATGTGTCAAGCCCTGTGTAGGAAATCCAAATATAAGTGATACAAGTGAGATAAGTGTGCCAGTGAAAAGTAAAGTCTGAACGAGCAGCATATTTGGCAAGACGGTGCCTCCCACTTGAACTTACCGGACCAAAATCCGATGAGGGAAAATCTGGGAGGGGGAAAAGAAAGAGAAAGGTTAAAATAAAAAGAGAGTGAGAAGAAGAAGACGAGAGAGAACCCAACTTCTCTCTGTATTCACGCCGATCGGGTCGCTTGCCTCATTCTAGACAGCATAGTGAAGTTGGTCCACGCCACGAGAGCTACGCGCTGTATACTCAAAATCAACGGCTTCGCTGCCTAAGAGAGGCATGCTTTTTCCTTCTTGCTTAATTTTCTGCTTAAGAGTCATTCATCGGACGGGGTGTTAGTGGCCTAATAGTCTTTGTGCATTTTATCCAAAAATTCGGGATCCGAATGCTAGATTTTCAAGACTATTTTCAGATGGGCTTATCGATTTTCGACCGTTCTAATAACTAAACTGAAAATTTCGGGATTGTTTTCAGCGCCTCGAGAATGATTTTCTGACAGTTATTAGTCCATGTGTACCGTTAAAAAGTTATTGCTAAAAAAATGAATGCAATGATGTTGTCAGGTTAATTACGTTATTATACGCTTATTCGACATATTAACATGAATTGGCATGAAATGAAATTTGCATTGTATACACGAACAATTCATAGAGTATTAGGGTATGATGCGCATTTATTACGATTTTTGAATAAATTATATCGGATGGTTGCCAAACAAACTATTTGTCGAAGTATGTCCATAAATTATATCGAAGGGTTGACCAACAAAACTATTTGTTGGAGTATGTCCATAAATTATATCAGATGGTTGTCTACACAAAATATTTATCGGAGTATGTCCATAAATTATATCGGAGGGTTGACCAAATAAATTTTGATATCGGAGATTGTTCAATGAGTTTTCGGAAACAAAAATCTTTTGTTTTGCAAACGGTTTTTCATACACTAAAGCTGGCGACGGCAGTGACCGAGGCATTTCATACGCTACGTATTATCTCGAGCAGTAACGCATTATGACTGGCTTTGGGAATGTATGCTATTATCGTACAGCACTTAGAAGGAGAGTGGTCATGAGAATTCATCTATCGGGCATTGCTCATCCCTACAAAACAGAAAATATTTTCAAGTATCGGAGCAGACATCGGGGATGAAGCCCACCCAAGACCTTAGTTGTGAAGAAAAGGCCTTATTGGCTTTGTTTTGTATTTTGTAAATTTTGGGTAGAAAACCCAATTTCTGTATATGTAAGAAGAAAAGAATTGTAATTAAACTCATTTTGTTTTATTAATACATTTTGGCAAGTTTTCCAAGTTTCATATCAGTCTCGTATTTTCAAAAGAACATATGATCAATTAAGGGTGTTTAGAAAAAAAAAAAAAAAAAAGGAAACTGAAGGTGCAGAAGACTAGAATGGGCTACTGCACATTTTCGGTCCTCTGTTGCGACAAAGAATTCTCTATCACGACATGGTTTTTCTGGCCTTGTGTCGCGACATGGCTTTTCGCGGTGGGCGATACGGTAGGCTGGTAATGAGCCAAGCTACTTCCGCCTGCGGCCGGTGTGCCGGCTGAGCTCGCCGTTAGCCAAACGAAATGTGAGCTGAAGTTATAATTTAGTTTGATACCCTTGAGCCCGAGCCCGAGCCGAGCCCAAGCCGAGCCCAAGCCTAGCCGAGCCTGGACATTAAAAACGACGGTCGCTTATTACCATGCACCCAAAATAAAAACCCTCGTCTCAGCCGATACCTCACACGCTCCGACCCTCTCGCTCCGCCATCGCCACTTGAAAATCAAAAACCCTATTCCCAAATTCTTCCTATACTTTGAAGGCACCACCCACCGCACCAGCCCTAGCAGGCGGCAGCCGGCAGCCACCCAAATTCTTCTTTCGTTCTTCCTTCTTCGTCGATCTCCTTCCCTTCGTTTCCGCTCGGCATCGGGCGCCGTCTCCTCTCCGGCCGTTGCTCGCCAATGCGGGTACCCAAAGACCGCACTGCAGGAAGGCATTTTTTTAATTTTCACTTATTTCTGCTTGCCTACCGTCCGACTCGCCTCCCTCTCCTCCTCTCGCTTTGATGCTGGTTTTGTTTGCTCATGCGTGTAATGTAAGAAAATAAAGACGGGTCGTGGACTCAATGGAGAGTTTCAATGGAGATTGCTTTTTGTAATTTTGTGTTGTTGAAGTTTTGTTTGGTACTCTTAAATTGTTGAGGATTTCTTATAATAGATTTCAGTTTGATGTTGGTTTTATTTTTATTTTTTCTTATAATTTTCTTGGTGAAGCAGTGAAGAACTCAACTGATTTATTATATTAGTTATGGTAGCTTTTTGATGAAATAATTTTTAGTTCATAAATAATTTTTATTTGCCTGCAAACTGTTAAATAATTCTAATTTCAAAATCTATTGCCTATTGATAAAGATAGGAAGATCAGGATTTTCTACTTATCTTTTGTCCGAAAGAAAGAAGCAAAAATGTGTAGCAATATAGATTGGGGCGGTTCCATATTATTCTAATCTATCCCCTTTTTGCAATATATACTTTAGTCTTTAGTTCATAAATAAATATATATAATTATATATACACACACAAGTACACAACTTGATCTTTATGTTAATATTTAATTCCAAGCTTATCATCTCCTCACCTTTTCAATGATCTTGCTCAAAATAGTAACAAAAACATAAATGTAAAAGCCATTTCCTTCGCTAACTCTCCCCCCAACCAAATGTCACATTGTCCTTAATGGAGCTCGGATTGAAAAATTAGAGAAGGAAGTGATACCTCCTTCATGAGATGTACCCGTTGTTAGACAGAGACTTCAGAGCCTTTCCATCGACACCTTATTCACTCCGCGCTTGTACTTCAAATGAACAAGTTGGGGGGAGTAAGAAAATGTAGGAAAAAATGACCAGTTGGAGCATTTTGAAAATTACACCTTCATAATAATTTCAAAAGTATTTTTTTCTAGATATATTTGTATTCTACACTCTCTAAGCTTTCCAACGATACCAAAATTACCCAAAACGGAGTTCGGATGAGTAAAAGTTAAATACCTAAACAAAATGGGTTGGTTATTCGCATAAAAATTTTCGTACCTGGTGCCACCGTTGTAAAGGGTGTGAAAATTTCGCCAAGACCCTTCTACGAACCGATTCCAACTTTTTTTCTTCTGCTCTGTATCCCCATCCCTCCTTCTCAAAATTTGGGACAAAAACTACAAAAATAACACAGGAAAAATTAAAAAAAAAAAAAAAAATGAAAAATAAACTAGAAACAAAGATTAACTTAAAATTAGAGAAAATCTAAAGAGAAAAACTAAATAAATCGAAATAAAATAAAATAAAATAGGAAAATCAAAACAAAAAGTGGGGGAAACTGAGAAGCTGCTGATGAAGCTGGAGGAGAGTCTCGTCAGACCCGAAAACAAAATACCAAAAATGATGAGAATGTGCAATTGAAAATGAGAAAAATTACACATAAACAAATCTAAAAATTAAGAAAAATTATGTAAAACTACAAATTAAACTTAAAGTAAAGCAAATAAAACTCTAACAAAATTGAGTGGTTTAATTTACAGAGAAACCACTCCTACTTAGGTAGCCCTTCAAAGTTCATATGGATCAAGGAGTGAGAGGTCCCTCCGCCGTGTGGTGAGCCGTTGAATGCATTTGAGCTTCTCGCCCCTTTGTTTTAAGCACTCTACTTCTCTAATGGTGCTGGGGGGAATCAAGTGGTGCTGAGGAATCATAAATAAATATGATATGTACTTATATACACACACAAGTACACAACTCTGATCTTTATGTTAATATTTAATCCCAAGCTTATCATCTCCTCACCTTTTCAATGATCCTCTCTCTTAATTTTCAAAGGAGAATGTGTTCGTGCATGTGTGTGTAATTTCTTGTTTTTACCACTTTGTTTTTTTAATTATTAATTTGATTGGAATTCTTTTATTTGCTAGTCTCATAGATTCCAAAATGTCAAATACTGATGAAATGTCAACCGGATGATATGGATGAATTAGAAGAATGGGGATTGAATCATCTTCTATCTATGTCCAAGCCAAACCAAAGAAAAATCAGTTGCTTCACAGAATTTGATATTGTAACCGGAGGCCAAGACAGGGGTGACAGTGGGCAAAATGCAGCCACCGCAAGAATATTTTTTAGCTTATAAGAGGAGGTGCCACTAGTCATCTAAAGAGGCATTTGAAAGTTTGCGTGCCTCGGCTCGCCGGGTGAATCCGAAATAAAAAGGTCCCCAGCAAACTTTGTCATTTGAGGTTACAGAAAGATCAAGGCAAACTTTGTTATCAACCTATCAATATGACAAAGACAAAAGCTGGGAGAGCTTCTGCTAAGATGTTTATTGTGCACAGTACCCCGTGATGCATTGAAAGATAATATTTCTCATAAGTATTTTGCTAAATCTCAACCTAAGATATCAACCAATCAAACGCCACACTCTGAGAACTGATTGCATACAAAAACTTTTGCAATGAGAAGAAAAAATTGAAGGGGGTGTTAGCAAGTGTCGATGGAATCACCAACTATGATTTATGGACGTCAAATCAAACACTGGCACATGTCTAACCTCACACAACATTGCCGAAAGGAATCTTACAAAAGAGAATATTAGAATTTTTGTTGCTCATTCTCCCTCGTATACCCAGGATTGTAACATTGTATTCTTCATTGTTTATTCAGATTGGGATATTGAAGATAAAAGTTTCCAATTATTACATTGATAATGCACTTTCAAATGGACAGCAAAGAAGAACCTTGAAGGATCATTTTGTTGAGAAAGGAAACCTTTACTTTAATAGTAAGATATTTCATGTTCGGTGTTGTGCACATGTTTTAAATCTCATGGTGCAAGATGGACTATCAGAGATTCGTGATGTGATTGAGAATATCCGAAAGTGTGAAGTACATGAAGATGTCTCCTGGCAAGCTTCTGATAAATTTAATGAAATTGTCAAGCAATTAAAGTTGTCAACCTCTAAAACATCTAATACTTGATGTTCCTACTAGGTAATTCAAATACACGCAACGCCAGCTTCAAGACTTCAGTTTAAACAAAGGTTTCAAGGTTCAAGGAAAGGGACTCTAATTATAAATGCTGCCAATTGAGGAGGATTGGACACGAGTCGAGGTTTCTAAATTTTAGAAGTGTTTAAAGAAGCTACAAAAGCTTTCTCCTAAGATCAAATTCAAATTACTCCTTCACAAATTTGGAAAGTAAAGTTGAAGATGAATGAAAAGTCCTCAGACACTGGGAGATTTGGCTGTGAAAAATGACTGGCTGTTAAAGATGAATGAAAAGTTTGCAAAGTATTGGGGAGAGTGTAATTTATTGATGGCAATTGGAGCGTTGTTTGATCCCCAGATAAAATGCACTCATAAAATTTGTTTTCCACATATTTATTCTCAAGAGTGTGATAGTCATATTAATGAGGTTCGTGAATCTCCATGCACTTTACTTCCGCCTTTTATGCATCTTTACAGAAGGCGCATAAGTACTAACACTAGCAATGAATAGTGATATTGATATTTCTAAAGGAAAACTAAAAAAGGATGCCTTTGATGCGTGGGGCTGAAAATCATTCGATGTCATTCCCTAAAATAAACTGAAGGGACATTTATCTTGAAGAAGGAATTTTCGCAAGCCTAGTGATGAAAAATTATGATGAATTTTCGATGCTTTGAATTGGTGGGAGTCAATGCTATGAAATTTCGATGTTATCTAAAATGGCTCGAGATGTACTATCCATTCCAATAACTACCGTTGTTTCCTCGTAGGTCGTGCATTTAGTGCCGGAGGAAGAGTACTTGATCAATATCGGTTCATTGAAGCCCGAGACCTGCCTTCAAGCTTTGACTGTGCGGATTGGTTACGCCACATTTTAGGAGTGAAGCTTCACCAACTATAAGTATTTTTTTTTACCGACATCGTATATTTTTTTTATAATCGTAATATATATATATAATTAGAAAGTTATAATAGATTCTAATTAAAATTATTGTTTAATTTGCGTGTTAAGGGATCGAGTCACCTTGACTCAAGTCATTAATGCCGAAATGTGTTTAAAATTTCATTTGACTTGAGAATTTGAATGTTATAATTTTTAGTATTATTTCTTTGGGTCTTAATTTCTTCTTTCTGATTGTGTAGATCTAATCTTAATATTGGGAAATGATGATGTGCGTATATTTATTTTTGAAGATTGCTTTATCGACAAAAATCACCATAAAAGATTATGATCTATATACATAATTTGATTCTCTCATTGTTGTTGCAGTTAGCTGTAGTTAAAACCCGTCATCTATAATTTTTTAGTATGTTTATTGATAAAACCTGGTTGTTGTAAAATGCTTATTGCGTATGTTAATAATTGCATTATGTTATGTTGCTACGTAGTATGGCTGCCAAATAAGCCAGTTGCTACTAATGAAGCCATTGACAAATCTTATTTTATATATTATATTTCTTTATTTAGATAATTCACTCAAAACCATTAATCATGCTTTCTATTCAATTATTTCAAGATCTTATTTCTCCGCTCTGCAATTTCTACTTGATTTAATTTTATTTCATAATTTTTCGCCTGTAAATTGTTTAGCAGCAAGGAATTCTCTACATAATCCGTAGTGGGAAACAAATGTCAAGGAGGTGGCTTTAACAGCTTTAACATCACTGCTAAATCAACTAAGGTAAAACAAATCTCATAGGAAAATTATTTCTTAATCGATGATTTGTTATCGATTGATTTATAAAAATGGAAGGTATATGGACCTGTGGAAACCCAGAAAATCAGATTTTTCTTTTCCCAAAATGACACTAAAATTCTTACCCTGAACTGTACGCATAAAACCCTAGATCTTTTCTCTCTAGACTCCTGATGACGAAACGATCAATGCCAGCTAGAATCATCTCGGCGAAATCTAGTTGAACCAAACAAATCGCTGGCCAATTTCGAGACTGCCGATTTTGCACGTATTTCGGCATTTCCGAATTCGCCAACTACGTGCCATGTGGTGCACTCAGACGGGAGACACTTTCGCAGCCACGGTGGGCCAAGGTCATGTTCTTAGATTGCATGAGTTGGGTGGGGCCAACAAACCACCTCATGCTTCAGCATGAAAGTGGGTTAGAGATGGAGAACACTTGGTCTCAGTCACCTCAAGGGGTCAAACAAATTCGTGCCAGTGTACTCCACCTAGGTCAAACCAATCTTTGGAGTCGAGGAGAGATTCCAAACAATTCTAGAAGAGGAGAAGAAAGAAAAAGAGAGAAAGAAAAGAAAGAAAGGAAGAAAACGAGCAGCCAAGCTTTTCCCCCCATTGTTTCCTCAGATTCGCGGATCAAGAATCAACCTAGCACACTTCCTAAAGAGGCGAGGTCTTTCCTCTTTCGTTATTTTCCTTGTTCGGGCCATGAGCTAAGTATTCCTGCCGAGTTTTTTTCGCGCATTGTTTGAATGAGTCAATACAAGCAAATTTGTGATGTTGTCCATGCTGAATTTTCCGGGTTTTAAGACCGAATTTGTGATGTTGTACATGCTGTTTTTTTGGTCTTTAGGACTGGAAAACTCGCTTGGTGTATTATTGTATGCATGACTAACACAAAAAGGGTATCGTTCTGGTTTTTAGACTTAAGAAATTCAGTTTGGCTGTATTATTTCAGATGAATGAAAAACATGCACTTCTATTATGCATGACTAACATGTAGAATTTTCGGTTTTTAGATCAAAAGAAAACTCAGCTGGTATATTGTATGTACGGAAAAACATGGAATAGCTTCCATGCATGACTAACATGCGTAATGTTTTGGGTGTTTAGATCAAAGAAACCTCGGGCCATGATATTATTTGTATGCAGACTAACATGCGTAATGTTCGGGTTTTTGCACTAAGAAATTTAGTTCGTGTATTATTGTATGAATGAAAAACATGCCAGAATTTCCGGCTTTCTATTCAAAATGACTTAATACATGTAGAATCTTGGGTTTATCGTGAAAACTCAGTTTTAGTAGATACACATGCACCAACATGCATCGTTCGTTTAATCGAAGAAATTTAGTTTGGTGTATTATTGTATGAATGAAAACATGTGCCGAATTTCCCCGCCTTCATGTACGATCAACACGGTAATCTGAAGCTTAGATCAAAGAAAACTCACTGGTGTACATCGTATGCATGAAAACCTCATGGAATTTTTGGCTTCCATGCACGATCAACATGCATAATGTTCTCGCATTACCACTGCGAATGGTGGGCAAAGCTGGTACATGCTTGGAATATGTGTTGATGAATGGAACTGAATAGATAGAAAAAGAAGTGTGTGCATGCTTATGTGATGTACCATTTGAATGTGTGGAATATTAACATGACCGCATGTTTGTCGATGTTGAATCGAATATATGAAATGTTGTATGCATTAGACATGAGTGTTCATAGCACACATAGTTGTACGGTAGAATGTCCATGTGTAGGTCTTCATACATTGGTCAATGCCTTGAGCGCAATGCACAATAAATCGACCGCACGGCTAAGTGGGCCGTAACATCACATTACATGAGAGTGCGTGAGTGATGGTACCGATTTAAGGCACCCATTCGGTGTTGAATCGTGTGGGCTTAGGAATGGACGTAAGCCCAATTCAGTTCCACGTGTTGCAATGAAAATGGAAATGAAACAAATAAGATGTTAGGATAGATGTAAATTTCCCCCAAAAGTGGAAACTGAAAACCCTGTTAGACGTATCCATCAGGAAAGTCTTGTAGTAAATGCTCCCAGGTGGAGATCCAGATCCTCGAAAAGTTCTCGTTGCCTAAAAAGACAACAACGACAAATAAGACACATGTATCACGGTTGCGGCACGGAGTCGACCAATTTAGTATTGATTTCCATTGGAACTCTGCATCGATGGTGGCCTGCGCCAGTCGACCGGGTACTGGGCATGAGTGTCGCCTCACAGATGTACGTGTATTTTTCCACGATGGGACAACATGCGCGCAACGATCGTCGTTGGTCACCATAAAACGACTGGCTATGACGCGACTGTAGCTTCCACAAATTTCAGAGATTATCTCTCTACCATACAATCACCCCATCAGAAACTCTTTTCTCGTACAGGATACAGATAGCAGATAAGACCCTGGTGTCGGACATGGAAATACCGACCATACCGATTGCTTTACGATATATTAATGAACTAAATATATTTGATACGCTTAGACAAGGTTTACCACAACTCTGATCTTATAATTACTTACTGCAAACTATAATATATAAGGATTTACCTCATCACTACACCAGTTAATGGGTCTCATGATATGAGACACATCAGGTTTCCGCTATGCGACGGTGGTCAACGGGATCATTTTACTCGAAGAGCTGGTCCCATGATATTGCGACGACACAGAGCTCGCAGGCCGATCAGGTCAACGGACCCCTGCTTTGGGGGTGCCATGACCGAGCTCGAGACGACTACAACATAAATCAGGATAAACGGACGGGCCGAACTCCTGAGGGTTGCTCGAGCTGCTCAGGCGGAGAACCAGCCTCAATGGAGTTTCTCGCGAAACTTTTTTTTTTTTTTTTTTAAATCAAGCCAAGACGGAGCCTCGATTTTAAGCTCGTTCAAAGTTTCTCTACGCCGGTGTCGCCATAAATTGGTCGTGTTCTTACCTCGAACGTTCAAAGCTTCTGGCCATTACCACTTAATGACACTTCAAGACTGTGTCAAAGACAACCCAACCTCAAGCTCAATGAATACTTCGATAACGATTTACGATGCGATAGCTTTTTGTCTTTGTGTCGCTAATATGGCATTTCGTCGCAAACACGCTTCCCATGCATGTCGGGTGTGCATTGGGTCGCGATGCAGGTTCAGCTGGCGCATGCATTTAATGCTGTTGCGACATAAATCTTGTGTCACGATGTGACGGGTCGGGACATGGTGTTTTAGGTCGCAACATCGCTCATGGTCGCGGGACAGCAGGCGGGCACACGCCAGGTTACACCAGCTCGGGCACGACACGACCCAGTGCGTGCACGCCCCAATCGCGCCGGCAGTCACACACGATGGAGCCACCGCTGGTCACGCATGGATCACGCCACGACAGCGCCGGGGACTCGCCAACAACCGCCCGGTCCATCAGTAAAAAAAAACGCACCAGAATCGTGACGCCACAATCAATGACAGCGAACCTTTGTTTTTGGAATACCAATGATACCATTTAACTACCGTTACACTGAACAGAACGGACGCCACTACCGTGTGAAGGTCGAATATTCTTAGCTCATACGTTCATGAAAATCTAAACTGACCGCCCTCGCCTGCATAGGTCGGAAAATTTAACTTGAGGTTGGTGTGATTCCGGTCGAAAATGGGGGTAATTGATGTGGAAGGCCTATCGTGGAAATTCGTTCCAGCTAAACTGACACTTCCGTCAGGTGTGAGATTGAAGGGTGACCTGAGCCGTCGCAACTAAACATGACTTTTGTGTGGGCGTCACGACCCGACTAAAATTGTGTCTAATTCATCTAGGTTGGTGTATCGTGTCGAGCAAGGGCTTCATTGACCTCAATAGGAAACCCGCTTAGCTTACGGTATATCCATTTAACCAAACCTGATTTCCAATACTGATTGACAAGAATTGAGAATGTGGAAAGAAACAGAGAAGAAGAAAAACAGAGGTTGGTGAGAATATTTTGTCTCCCTTCTTTCAGAATACCAAAGTGTGAACTCAAATAGTCACATCATTGCTAACAGAGAATAAAAAAACAATAGGGACTCAAATTAGTGTGCTTAAACTGTATATTTCAGCAACTCCTTCCACCACAACTAATTTATTTATTGACCACTGCACTTTGCAGTCGTAAACAAAGACTCTTCATCAAGAAATATCTAAGCTGCAGTTTCACCAAGCATTTAATTCAATCTATCTCATGAATTAAAATAAAGTCTCCTAATGCAAGCCATGCAATAGAGATTTCTATCAGAAGTACACAAACGGATATTTAGATCCACAGTACTTTTGGAATAAAAAAACCGACGAAGAAATCCGATGTTTATGCATTTTGTTGATGTTGTTTGAAGTTCTATCCGCGAGACCGTTGGTGGATATGGAATTTGAGGAGTAGCAAAGTCTTGCACAACTCATTGACCCTTATTTGATAGGAAAAATTGTGTCCGAAAGATTGCGCCAATCGCTCCTTTTTCTTGACCTTCATTAATAAGCTTGAATTAACAAGGCAAAAAAGAAAGAGAGGAGAAAGGTGAGAATAATTTTGGAGCAATTAGATAATCATACGTAGTATGTCATGACATAATACTCTATACCACGTAGGATGGATTATTTTGTTAAGTGAGTAAGTGATCGGTTAGGACCAAAAAAAGAAGACACCCTATAAACTTAGGATTATTCCTAGATAATCACAACGTGAAACTAATTAAAGAAAATGGGTGAAAGTAGAGATTATTCATGTCAATTACCCTTATATATATTATTTGTGTTAAATATTATTAAATTAGTTATGATTTATATTCTTTTTAATTATCAAATTAATAAATGGGTTACACGTATCTTATCATATTACATTATTACTTAATTCAACTATATTTGAATTATTTTAAACCCGCGATATCCATATCATGTCTGAATTAATTAATGCTATAAAAGCGTTATTGACATAACTAAAATATAACTCATAATCACGAATTATCAACCCTAAATGAAATGTACCATTTGATAGAAAAAGAAAATTTTGTTAAATAGATAATAATTTTGTAGAAAAAAATATCTTTTAAAGCATGTGGTCATAAGTTTCAAACCCACGCCCCAAAGTCACAATTCTATCCAATCATCGTTGGCCATTGTCTTCTAATCATCTCATGTTTGAGAGTTATGTCTCAAAACAACTTTATTTAAAAAAAAAAAAAAAAAACAAAGTAATAAATGTTTGAAAATAATACATAATTTGTTTTCTTCCTGTACCACCAAAATCGTAGTTGGTAATTAAAAATTTAAAATTTTTAAATGGTTTAAAACCCAACTTTTATATTTTATAAGGGAAGTTAAAACAAAGCTGACGACCACGGGATTTTAATTATTAAAAAGTGACTCAAATTAGTCACCAATTACGTTTCATTAAATTTAAAACCTGTGTTCATAGTCGAGTAACTACGATTCTGAATTTGTTTTTGTAAAAATTATAACCACCATTCATGATTTGATGACAATGATGTATAAATATGTCAATTGATATTATTTCAAAACAGGTTGCAGGTATTTTCTTTTTTTTTTTTAAAAATATTACTTTATGATCAAACCTCACTACGCAGTCATCTCCATATGAACTCCAAATCTTCTAACTCAATTTTGTTAGAATTGAAGCCCGGAATAAGGTAACGAAAGTTTTATTTTGGTCAATTGGCTTGAACTTATATGGTTAATTATCATCCCAAAGGCATGTGGTGGACTAACTCTAATCATTAACCCTGGCTGAGTAACATGAACAGGCTTGAGGTTGTGGATTACACTTAATTTAGAGAGAAAGAAAATTTTTTTGTGTCCCAAATCTGAAAGCAAAAGAACATTGGATTGTTCTTGAAACTCATACTTTATGGTCAAGACAGTGAAAATTCCTGCCACTTTAGCATCGATGGCTCAAATTCCATTTGAGTTGTAAGGCTCAAAATCAGCCAGGCTGAGGCTTTTGGCTTCATTATCTATGTTTTGTCATATATATGAAAACTAGATTTGTTGAGGGATGTCCCGATTCAAATATCTCGGTATCGAACTGTTTCCCACTCAGATTTGAAACTTTGAGATTCATTGAAAGATAAAAATCAATTTTATTAATTGTTTTTTGTAGTTTGTATTCTGCTGATGTTCATGCATTGGTATAAAGTGATACATGACTAAGAATGAGCATGTGGTTATTTTGTGTTAGACCATTGTAGGATCAGTGCTGATATAAAATATACAACTTTTATATGAACTTTCACTGAGTCATTTATATTATATAATTAATGTTGCTCATGTACATATTTTTATTTTACTATGTCGTTGTCACACGCATAAGGACTCAGTGGTAGCGATGCTAAAGACGAACTGAAATGTCATTTGAGTTATATATAGGATATTTCTTTACATATTTTGATAATTTATATTTATAATGCCCAAATATCATTAAGCTGAAGAAATCGAAATACCATGACATCTTGTAATATGTTCTAATCATCGACACCTTTCTATGAAGAAAGACCCCAAAATCTGAACATCCTGCATGTTGAATTTATTTTATCATTTTCGGAGATATTTTCTAAATCTGTTAAAAATCCATAGATAAACAGTTTCAATAGTTTTGGATTTTAATACTAGAAGTATACTTCCCAGTAAATTTAAATTATATTTCACAATAGTTCATCCTTAAATATAATTGTTAAATAGATATAGAGGAATTAACGTATTATTGTGAATCAAAATTTAGGTTTGATAATGTTGAATTATCTTTATCGATAGAATTCCTTAAATAGATATATAATTAATTTAATATTATAATTAATTATTTTAACAAGAATTATCCTTGATTAGATAATGTTAAACAGATAACACTTGAATTCATCAAATAGAATCCTAATCATATGTTAACGCTAAATCATCATTTAATGCGGATAAAGTTAAATATTATATAATTCTATCTCATTAGATGTTCATTTATCAATTAAGAATTTTATTTGTTGTTGTTTTGAAGAATTCGAAAACTTCATTAAATTATAATAAATTAACTTACCGTCCGTGAAAACAAATCTAGAATCTTTTATTGCCTTCTATTCGAATTGTCTGACAACAGAAACCCTGCTAATCTTAGATGATTTAGAGATCAACATTCAAACCAAGGAGAATCATCATCTGATAGTGTAATTAAAGGTGATCAAACTCCTCATTATGTATTTGGGTATGAGGCATTTTAGTACTTTATTTGAATAATCTGTAGTCGTTTATTCACATAACCCATCAGTATGAAGTCGACCCTCCTTGTAAACTGGAAAACAAGTATTAACACTGAGCTCTTATGTAAAAGGTGGGTAAACTGATCGCACCACTCACATGGTTTCAAGATAGATGGTTAACAACAAGGATGAATGACCAATGATGCGGCGGTCTCCACTTCTGTGCTAAACACATGGTCATGCCGTCGATGACACGAATGTGGAAAATAAGGGCACAATGTTGGTTGGCCCATTGTTGAAAGACATGGTGGATGCAATGCCACGCCAGATACGGAACATAGAGAGTTGGTTTGGTTGCCCTCGATCAATCATCGATCAATTTTTGCAGGCTGGCCTCAAACGAGTGTATGTAATGCCAAGGTTTTCAGAACCTAATATGTGGAACCGCTCATGGGCATCATGATCATACCCGGTCACAACTCACAGCAATGGCACAGCCCATAGTTATAACATGATTGTACCAATTGGAAACACAAAAGATTTGAACTTCAGAGTGGGCCAAGGAAGGCCAAAGGGCAGAGAGCATGAGTGCAGGTCGCCACAAGGAAGCAACGAAGCGTGGCAAAGACTGTGCGGCTGCTTTATAATTGTAATTTTATCACCCAAACATGAGATCATAGAGCCAAAGCTGCAACCACCCATAGGCAGTGTGGAGGGGTAGAAGAGGCAAAGTATAGGCAATCTGGGGCAAAGCACCAACCACCCATGCTTGGGATTCAACATAACGATGGTTGCAAAGCCTCTGATGGGAAAAGAGGGAAAGAGGGTATCGGGAGGGTGCTGGTCAAAGCCTCATCTCCGGCGTTCAGCGCGTTTTAAGTGTGCTGCATGAAGTTTTTGTAATTGGTCCGCGCAGTTCAAAGATTAATAAAACATGGTTCCACTACATGATTGTCCCTCCTTTCATCTTACAATCATAGTGTTGAAGGTTTTCTGAAGAGATCTTACAACTCGCATGACTCATAAAGGGAAAATGTGATGTTTAGTAGTGGTGCATTAGTGGAAGAGCGCGAATGACACGAGCTGACCCTGTTGAAAAAGCCGTTACAGGGCAAAGGTCATGATAGGAACGCGATATTGAAACATAGCGTAGTTATTTTTGTTCGCATAAGACTGCCGCGAACAGCGAGCAAGTTCAAAGAAATCTGACGGAGCACCGTGAATATAGAGGTGGAAGCCTGATTCTGGTCATGTGGACCTCCTGATAATGAAGGAGGACTTTGCCAACCCCTATGTGAGATACTGTAAGAGGATGTGGCATCCCAATATGCCTCCTATGAAAGGAGTCCCAACCAGTGGTTTCTGATGATCCGGCAAAGGAAACACAGTACTTTGTGGCATGAGAAATTCAAGTCGCTACGCGCCGTGAGAAAAAGGTTTCATCACCAAAAGTGTACGCATGATGCAAAACTATGGTGGAGCAAACAAAACATGACATGCAAGTCGGAAGGCCCTAGATCAAAGACATGAGAGACTCAAGAACCTAAGGAGCGCCAAACCCCACCAATGTGCAAGGCCAATTCTTATCTTGAGAAGGCTCAAACAACAAAATCGTAGTGTGAATATGTTAAGGAATCTGCCCCTTGATGTTACATAAAAATATGTCTAAGGAAGACAAATTGTTTAAATTTAAGTGGTTGGGTTTGAGGTTCATGTTATTGAGTTAAGGAGGAATGGAGCGGTGATTTCGCTTCACACGCAATGGTCACAGTCATCAGACATGTTTTCTGGGTGTATTTGTAAGTTGTCGGATCCACTTCCCGTAACATTCTCAAAATACCTAGAATTTCATACACTATATTATATATTCTTTTGGCATAAATTGAGCCAAACTTGGTTTAGAAAACTAATAAATTGTTAAATCATAAATTGAAATGAAATACGTGGAGTATATGATTAAATAATATATGCCAAAATAAGAAACTGATTGAACTAAATAAACCCAAGTGAAAAGGGCAATTTGGGAATTAAGAAAATAAGGACTTGCTGGGTCATTTGAGAAATGTTCAGGTTTAAATGCAAATAGAAGTGACAGATATGTGCTATATGTAAATCGAGGCAACTTAACCAAAATGGTTTTACGTACAAACATGGCCTTGAGATGGATAAGGACTGATGAGCTGAAAAAGCCATTTCTTTTTGAACCATTTTTCCGTTGGATTTTTGTTAAATTTAAGGTTTAATATATTGAGACCATAAAGGAAACTCACCACTTGGTCATTAGTGAAGGAAGCAAGAAAGATGGAATGCAATATGTGGAATAAAAGTGCAAGAATTGATAGGCAGAATGACAAAATCATGAAAGCCACTGATGATTTTAGACTACACAACTGTGGGGCTTCCAAGCTTGGACTCTCGTGTATTTAAGAGAAATGAGGTGGCGTCGATGTGGAACACAGATAGCAATGGAATGCAAAGCGAGCAGAATAAAGAAGATCATGTCGCGTACATCAAGAACCGCTCCGTTACAGCGGCAGACTTAATGCTGGAAGTCGTGATGATCGCGAGTAGATCGCCACACCGTAAAGGCTTCAACTATGAGTTAAGCCACGAGATCGCGGCAATCGTCGGCAAAAACAGATTTAGTGAGCTCACGTCGCCGCAATAAGAAAACCGTCGCGGCGACAAACTAAGCAGTGCGGTGAGATCGGTTCGTCGGCGTCGCGACAATAATCCTGATGTCGCTGTTACATCAGAAACAACCATTTGGCGACCGCGAACTAGAATGGATGTCACGATATACATGATGCTCTCGCGACATCACAACGATCATTCCGGTAAATGTAACAACCGCCAGCGTCGGATATCAAGAATGTAACGTGAGACTTAAGTGGCGTCACGACATCAAAGACGAATCATGAGATTTTTTACAAGAGATGTCGCGCCAGCTGTAAGATCGAAGTCGCCGAGATCGTGAACGGATAGATTAAAGCTTCTAGAGCATAAAGCAATGTCGCGACATCAAAGTGATGTCGCGACACTCCAAGCAACCACTTGAAATCAAGCATCCTTGTCGCGCAGCTCGCGATAAGAAAGGTTACGTCATCCAAGAGAAATTGAAACTGGCAGAAAGATTCTGAAGTGATACGCCGCCACTATGGATTGAAGTCGCTACAACGTGGAATCTCATCAGCTGAACTTCATAGTTTTAAGTGATGTCGCGATAAGATGGTGATGTCATGGAGCATCAAGAATGACTAAAATAAAAATATATGAGATAAATCGGTTAGCACTGGGGATCTAAGTTTCTTATTCTGATGATGCCACCATAAGAACCAAGCCCACTGAAGCGCAGAATCTTCGCTCCGCTACTCCTAAGTCTGGCAAAGTAAGCAGCACTTCCTGATTAAATTCCAATCGAGAACCTCTGAGTAACACAACACGCCATTCAAGCTGGGTGCCATCGTGATCGAGAGGTGTCCGGACGTCGGAAGCCCATTTTTTTCTTTTTCTTTCTTTCTTTTTGGCTTCATTTTTTATTGTTGTTTCCACGCTTTAGAGCATTATACCGATTTTCATTTTTGTCAGATTTTCCTGAATCAGATGTTACGCTTTAGTCGTTTCAATGCGCATTTCTATTTCTTTCAAATTACTACCCGAATGTTTGAAGTTCAGATAAATTGAACTGATTGTTTCGGCCTAAATCGCAAATATTCTATGACTCAGAGGAATGTCAGATCGTGTACTAGTAATCCAGGAATCCAGCCCATTAACTGAACGTTATAGTTTGCACTTGGTCTTTCCTGTAGTCTTCCCAAAGAGCCTTGAGCAATTTCGCTAATGTAATTTACTGTTTTGGGTTTGTTTTTCAGGATCCTAATACGCCTTTATACCCATACATTCATACGTCGCTTTCCATTTCCAAGAGGTCCCCTTGTTTATACAGAGTATATGATCTCTATGAGTAATGCATTTCTTTTGAAGGTATACTAACTCATATAGGGATCTTTGAGTTTTCTGTGCTCACTGATAAACTCTTCCCACTTGAATCAAGAAATGAGCTACCGGAGTTATCTACTTAAACAAGCAAAGAGTTCCACCAATTCTATGGTGAGGCTGTCCTGTTAATGAGATCTGGAATCATGAAAAGGCTGATCTATCTCACTCCTTTCGAGGAGGGAGTTAAAATCCTAGTTGTATATCCTGTTTTAATTAATAACTGGGAGCTACAATGATGCACTCATAAAAGGGTATGAAGTGTGAAAAGAAAATACTCGTGATTAAGGAAGTCCTCTTTAAGTAGCTTATCTAATTCCTTGTATTCAGAGAATCAGTCATAAATTAGATAATGAAATGTGGAGTGTGGAGAGATCCATCGCACTCACAATTTCCTTGCATGATTTTGAAACTTGAGTTAGCCAAAACTCACTGTATTTAACTACACAGAATTGATAGCTCACTATAACCATTGATGTCTGAGGATAACTATTCAGATTCATTTCTCTATTAGAAATCATTATTCTTTATTCTTTATCTCCCGCTGCTGGTTATTTCATTGGCTTCCTCTTTTGTTTTTTCAATTTTCCAAAGATCTCGAATGCCGGACTCCACTATCATTTTATCGTCCAAATAAAGGGAGCTGAGCAGTCGTAGCGATTTTAAAATTCCTGTATCTCCGGACTGATATCCGATCAAACCATTTTCTTTACTACTTGGTTGACCTGTGCACTTACAGGTAGACAGCAACAAAACAAAGCTTTAAAACACTTATTATTTTTAAGTAGATTTCGTTTCTTTACCCATTATAATTTCCACAAGTTAAGGCAAGTGCTTGTTGAGGATTACACAGTCCATGGTACAGAAGAAATTCTCAAAAAGTGTTTTGAATTTCTTGTCATCAAGTTTATGAAGGCCGCCGATTGTTAAATCTTAAACAAATCAATATTCAGATAGTATAAAGGAAATACTGAATTTGGACATTTGGGGAAGAAAAAGAACAAAAATAGTTTTCAAGCAAAGGGTTCATTTGGCTTGACTGACAATGTAAAAACCAAATTGAAACAGATGATTTCCGAATCAACTTATTAATGGTAGCGTGTTTTGTTTCAAAACTTGATGGCTAGGAAACGTAACACCGATCCGATTCCACCGGCGCCGTGAATGAAAGGACGCCGGCCGTAGAAAAGCACCAAGAAGCGTAAAATACAAAACCATGAAGAAGAAAGGCAGGACTCCGTTGAAATACATATGAAAAAGAGCCAAGGCCCACACTGGAAGGACACACTGGGAGAGGGATTTCTGAGACTTAATTATACAGAAGAACATCACATCTTACACTTAATGATGCGAATAATTTTGAATTGGTTTCAGACTGATTATAATTTATCCAAAGAAGATTTGGCCATCTGGCTTCATCTCAACAAGACCCAAACTAGAAAATTCTGAAGATTCCTCAGGATTCATGCCAATAATCATATCGAATAAAAGTGAGACTCGTGTCATAAACCCGTGACCATTCCCAATTCTCAGGATGGCAACAGCCTTAAGATGGTGTGAATCATTACCATATGGCCTCAGCTTGGATACTGGGAAGAGTTAGTCGAGGCCCACTTAGAGGGATCTTCTTTCCCCCGCCTTTAACCACGAAAAGACAAGAGAGAATCACTGTACTCTTGCTAGGAAGATGAAAGCCTCCAAGGTGGGAAGCCAGAGATTCAAACGGTTGTTGAGAAGATGTCCATCACGGATCGATCTAAAGATCTCAGAACATACTGTGGTGAGATCATGCCAAGGAAGATATACCTGTGTTGATCACTCATGTCACTGTGGAGCATTCAAAAGAAAAAGTACAAGAGTGTTGAGCCTACTTGAAGATTCCATTAATGTAACATGAAAACCCCTTCCGAGCTTAAGAGAGGAAACAATGAGGAGTGGAACTCGCTGAGTCAGCAAGATGATGCCCATGGAGGCCAAGCTGGCTTTCACATGGCTGTGTTAGAAGTGCCGCAAAGAGATACACCGTCACACAGCTTAGATAACTGAAAGTGGCTATTTACTGGAAGTACGAGGGCACCCAAGAATTCTATGAGGCTCTGTAGGGTTAATTGAGGCGGGTGAGCAAGAGCTTATCATTTTAAATCTAACCTGCAATCCTTCCAAGTACATTATCACCCAAACATTCTGTGAACTTGCTGTTGAGAATTTCTCATATGGGCGGAGGGTTTTCAAGTGTCAAAGTGGCAGTGGGATAATCCCCATCAGCAAATCTCAAGAAATACTGGAAAATGCGTTCTGCAAAGAAGAATGCGGTATGTGGAAATGAGTTACTGTGAATGGAATACTGGCGTTTTATTGTGAGGAGGCCTCAACTTTCTTTCAGTGAATGTGATGTTGCAAGCATGGGGACAATAAAAGCCGTTGAAACTCACTTCATGAATAAAAAATTGAATTGAAGCAAATGCTACCACTCCTTAAATTCTTCATCGCACAACAATCCCTCGGCGGAACTGAGACACAAGTAGGGCAACCCGGGGTCTCTAACCCCCGTAAAGCCAAGAAAGATGCCTTCCAAGTGATGCATGAAAACCTAAGACCCAGATGACTGCAAACAGAATGTGGTGGTGTGGGGTGGGGACAAAGGAGTTAGAAGAGGAAAGGAAAAGATGACAAAGAACAGAAATAAAGAAATGATGGAAGAGACAAATTTGGAGAATTTTATAAACAAAGAGCAGCTGAAGAAACATCCAAGATCAGCCTGTACCCCATTTCCACACAAAGATCCAGAATCAAAAGATGAGAGCGCCAGGTTCTTGGAGAACTTTCCAGAAGCTGTAGATCAAGATGCCTTTTACTCTACAAGACTGATGCCACTTTATGCAAAATTTTGAATATATACCAGCAAGAAAAGAAAAATAGTAGAAAGGAAGAATATGAATCTCAACGCCACCAAAGCATGAACTTAGTAAAACCACTAAAGAGTAGCTGAAGTAACTCCAGGAAGTTTCACACCTCGTACTGTCGAGGATCTGAATCTGTGAAGCCTCCGTGACTGTGAGCCGCATCAACTGATGCCTCTCTCCGTTGCCTGGGTACCTAAGCTTCAAATAAGGTTTACTCCACAACCCACTTGCCAAATGGCGGCATCAATGTGAAACCGGGCGCTTCGTAGAAGATGTGTTAATATCTGTGGGGAAGTTTGTATCAAGAGACTTCCATCATTCGACATGGAAGAAGATCCACAAGTACCCTACTATTAGGAAGACTCATCTAAGCACCGAGCGTCCTGATTGATATGGCAGGTGAGTCTTATCTTGAGAATGTGGAGAGAAGCCTCATAGATTTAACTGATCAAAAGTATGACAAATATAGAGGTGGATGTTGAAGGTTATAACAATGATATCTCTACCAACTCAGACAGAAAGAGAATGATTGTGTTTAGACCAGCTTTTACTTCAACAGAAAAGAGATGAATCTTGATAAAACACCACCAAGATAATCATTCCTAATTCCTAAGGCAAGAATATTCTAGAGAAACCCATAGAACTGGCTATGAAATGTAAGAGATAAATGCAGCAAAGACAGCACCGCCGCACCCTATGGCGCTGAAGGCCGAAAAGAGCGTTCTTTCAGTCACAAAAGGGCGCCATTTGTAAACTACCAAGAAAGACCTGATCATTTCGGGCCACTCAAAGTGATGCTGAGAACAAAGATCTGAAATGATTGGTATATAAAGGAGCATAATTCCAGCTCGGGTCCATTGAAGAATCATGTGCTTCCACCATTTAGCTTTGTATGCATAAGATTCTTAGAGACTTCAAACCATCCGTGGAACATCGAGAAGACCGAATCTGTAGCGATAGCGGCGAATAGTTAGGTATCAACGTTTAACGCTCGCTTTATCTTAATTTATTTCTGATAGCCTGGTGAGCCTGCAAATTCCATGTGATCCTTAAGAAAAAGTGAGGTGCCAATGCGGATCGTAAATGAAAAATGAATTGATTCCAACAAGAATACAAGGACAGATGGAGGGGCATGCATTGATTACGTGGAAGCTGAATACAAGAAACTGCAAAGTGGATCATTTTCCTCGCCTTCTCATTGATCATGTTGATGCGTTAGCGTGATTACCCTCACTTTTGTTTTCTTCTCGATGGGTACTGTGGTACAATCGATTGTTACTCATTCAGAGGATCAAGAGAAGACTATCTTACACACGTCTTCTTACTGTGACTTTTGCCTTTTAAGAACGCCATTTGGGTTATGTAATGAAATGCCCAAACATATCCAGAGGTAATGATGTCTTATTTTCGTGATTTGTTGTTATGATGGAGATTTTCATGGATGATTTTATCGCGGTATGATCCAAATTTTCATCAATGTCTAAATGTAATCAAACAAAGATTTGCAAAGATGCAAGACAAATGTTTAGCATCGACCGAAAATGCTATTTTACGGTAACGGCTGTGCTGTTCTTTGGCATAAATTTCAATGGCTTCGGACTAGTTAATGCCCAAAGTAGGCCCACATTATCAAGACTCTCACTCACCTATCACAAGAAAAGGAGTAAGAAGTTTCGGGGCATAGTCGATTTTACAAGATTCATCAAGCGATTATTCTTTTCTAAAAATAAATGGTTCACTGCGCAGACATCGAAAGTATGCTGTCTGTAATTTTGATGATTCTCGCAAGGATGCCGATGAAATCAAGATCGATTAGTACAAAGACCTATAATGGTCGCAGTGACTTGCACGGAATCGTGGATTTGAAATAATGTGTGATGCCGTTGATTTTCATGATGATTTCGTCAAAGTAAAGAAAGGAGAAAGTATTCGTGGTCATATACTTTAAGTAGTAAGACCTTCAACAATGAAGCACAAGAGAACTACTCAACAACCGAAAAGGAGATGCTAGTCAGAGTATTTGCTTAGAAAATTTAGTAATACATTTGATCCCATGTGTAATTCACGTATCATGCAAACATTTCAAATACTTGATGCTTGGTACAAATACGCTGCTTTCAAGATTGAGCAAGATGGGCGCCGCTCGCTGCAAGAGTTTTGACGGGAAATAGCGGATAAAAGGGATGTGACAATGATAGTCACCACCGTCTGTGAGTGAAGAAAGAAACAAAGATAAAGAAGATAATGTGCTAATGCAGAACTCCTGGTAATGAAAGCACCTTAAGGCTTCCCTTCCAACTTCCATGGTATGTCGATATTGTGGAATTATCCGGTTTCAGGAGGAATGGCCTCTGAACCCAAATGCTCAACAGAGCAGAAATCCCAAATCATGTTAGAGGACAAGAGAGCCTCAGAAGACCCACTCTATTCAAGAGAGAGGTGTCGACATGATATCAAGAAGATGTGTGCCGAAGAGGAATAAAAGTGCAAGATTAAATGCATATGAGTCTGCAACTGAGCAGTGACATCTTCTCTGAGTGTTAAACGTCACAAGAGGTTCAATGGTCAGGTGTATCGTCATTGATTTCACACAGAAAGATCATGGATTGGTAAGAATTGTGATTCATGCCAGTGACGAAAGATCAGTAGAAATAAATCACCCCTAAAATGAGCCATGGGAATATAAATTTTTGAAAATGTAAAGATTTTATGATCCTCCTGATCATCCCTTTAAAAGATTGTATCGTGATGTGAGATGAGTTCCAAATGGTGGAATGGGGCATGTCCTGAAGAGCCCATTTAGCCATGAATGTGAGTTTCGTAAAGAAAGACTTTCAGAGAGCCTGTCCCAACCATCTGTTATGATTGGAACCATTGCTAATGGCATGCTGATTATAAACTGCTTTGAAGAGGTGGATCATATAGGCTGAGTTAATAATATCAATCTCTAACAACATGTTGTACTTCAATGTGAATGTAGTAAGAAGATTTAGTATCTGAGCTCAAGCAGAATGATTGGTCTTCCAAACTTGATTTATGACTTTCGAAGCTCACAGACTGCATACAAACCCCCATTGAATGTCCCCATACAGAGTTGTTTTTGTAAACCATGTCATCTACCTCTTTGAATTAGAATACAAGGCAATGGGCCATCAAGAAGTTAAACTTCTGTATTTTAAGGTCAAAAAGGAAGAAAACGACTCCATCCAACCCATTCCAATTGGAAGAACTGAAATGAAGCTTATGACAATGCCTCTCGAATATACAAAGATAAGACAGAAGAAATAAGGATCGTAGAACTTTGAGAAAAGAGGGTGTTCATACTGTAAACAGTTCGTTGTTTAACTCTTAGACCTAAACTATTCCTGTGGAAATTAAATCCAACTGAGCTGCCACATACAAAAGAGAGTAAAGAAGTACGCATTCGAGCAAGAATCAAGCATCACATCGGTGAATAAATTCAAGGTCAATGGACAAAGGTTAAAGTATTATTATCTCAACAGGAGGAGGAAGTTGAAGGAACCTAATCAAGGTTCTTAAGGAAAAGCAATAGCACTACAACAAAGAAGTCCAAATTAATGACCTGGGAACTGAAAGGGTGTACTAATGAGGCAAACCTGTGAGAATTTTTCAATGTCATTTTAAATTTTAAGAATTATTTCTTTCTTTAGTTGCTTCATGAATTAAGCTCCAAATTGTTTTCTGTAAATAAATAGATTTTAAATTTCTTTTATTAGAATTTGATTGTGTTTAACTAGAATTTCCTTATTATCAAGAAGTGATCTTCAAGGGTTCAAGACATGAATAAGTAAGGCACTCTGATAGAACACCATTCCAGAAATTGCAGGAGTCGCACATGAGAAAAAGGGAGCAACCTTCTCTTTTTAACCAAATCCCAGACAAAGCATTGAACTAATTTGTTAAAATCAGGCGGTTCGAAATGTACCTCGGATAAATGTCTAAGTGTGTTGAAATAAGAACAAAATTCAAAGTTTTGAATCATCGAATCAAGGCTTCGTCACAATGTTATATAATAATGAACACATTATTATCAACCATGGTACATAACATTGATGTCACTTCGCTTTGAAAGAACAAATAGTGGGCAGTGGCGAAAGGCCATGTCGAGACATCACGTGATGTTTTACGCTGAATTAGAAGTCAAATTTGAGAAGGAATCTGCGCCTACATCCACACTCTGAAACCGCACATGTCATGACATCCCGGTTATTATGTCGCGACATAAATCCGACACATGCCACATACTCATTCCAAAGCTCCTAATGGAGATTCAAATTAAAGGGAGGCGGAATTGAAGTCAAACGCTGAAGATCACGCGTAAATGAAGCGATTAATCAGCCCACAAACATTGGATTAATTTGCAATCATAAAACTATCTCATTCACTCCAACTCCCATAATCTGGCCCGCCTCTATCTTCCCTTCCTCCTTCCTCTTTCCATCTCAACCTCCGGGAGAACCCTAGCGGGGCCCCAACCTTCGTAAAAGCTTTGCTTCCAATGCACGAAATCTTACACTCAAGTCCCTGCAACCTAGACATGATAATGAGTGGAACACGGTCATCCCGAGAAGAAGAAACTCATCAAGGAGAACGCTGGGATGAGAGTCGTTGGAAGAACAAGGCAGAGAGATACACCTGTCGGCGCTACCAAGTCTGGGGACTTCTGAGCAAGGTAAAGAGTAAAGGGGAAAAAAAGGAGAAGAAGAAGAAGAAAGATTCGCCCCCGATGAAGCTTATTCTGGGCAGAAGTAATACGCTAACAAGGGTTTCATGGTAGAGGAGATTCAAAACCCTTCACTCTTCAAGGAGATGGCTGCGAATGAGAGGATGGAGAGTCTCTCGCCAAGCACCAAAAAGCAGATATACTACGATCGTGAGAGAGTTTTATTCCAATACAGGAAGAGTTAGATATGGTTTTATAGAGAAACATCACACGGTGATATCAATCAATCGCTGACGCACATATGGTATCCCCCAATTTAATGGAAACATTTTAAGATGCAGGTCACTATAGTATGCGATCACAGATCAACATTTCGCATTTACTCATCGTTGTCTCCATCTCCTGCAACATTTGACTCGGTTGCACCCGGCGGCGTCTACAGGATATTTCAGAGTCTGTCAGATAAATGCAAACGTGAGATCCCACTAATTGATACTGTTTACATCATGTGAGTCGAGACGAGAGATCGAAGATTTCCAATCTCCTTCCGACAGGAGCTAGTATGCGACCAAGAACCGTGAGGAAAAGGAGCAATCGTAGAAATGCAGGAAGCCCAAGTCAAGGAATGTAAAAGGAGACCCAGAGGGACACTGATCATGAGCAGAGTACCCAGCACCTCACCACTGCAACAATCTACTACATAAGTGTTGTGATAATGATGGGCGTGGATACAAAGTAGCTCCATAGATTTTTTCTCACATCCTCGTCAGCCTCTCCCGTAAGAAATGTAAAATCAAATGGTGGGAAGCTCTGAGTAAGAGCACCAGAACGACTTGATACTGAGACTCAAATGCCAAGAACAGAAGAAAGAGAGAAGGAATGGAACTTAAAAACAGAATCTGTAGAAGCTGTATGAAAAAGAACTGAAAAGGAGAGGACCAAATGTCGGGAAGAAGAGCTAAATTAAAAGAAGAAGGCCGAGGTGGGAGATACAAAAGAGAACAACAAGGAAGGAAGAGCCGAATGTAAAAGATGAACAGATGAGATAGGTCAAAGGGCAAGGAGAAGAATTCAAGGAAGAATGGAAGGAAAGAGATCACGTATCTGTTATCGAAACTTGCTAAGTCACAAGCTTTCTATAACAAGCAAGCATCTACTCTCATAACTCACTAAAGATTAATGAGAAAAGAAAGTGAAAATATACATCAAATTTTCTGGGAGCAAATCTAGTGTTTAAGTTATTCAATCTCATGAGAACCTGAAAAATGTTTCGATTTTATAGAGATAAAGCAATGGAAGATCGAACTGGCGTATAGTGGTCGGTAAAATTGGGATTGACAATAAATAATCTTCTAAATTCGAAGCCGCTGACCGATAAATGTGGAGACAAATGCACACTGGGAGAAAAAGCACAAATTTAGTTATTGGATTCTGCTAGATTAACATTGAAGAACACTGTAGGGAAACCAAGAAGAGAAAAGCAAAGAAGAGAAACAGCTCCCTCCTGATTCCTATTTGAACACTCTAGACCGATCCCCACATTTTATGCCACCTCATTCAAAAAGAAAAATAATTTTCTCATTAACTTCCTATCACCTTATCAACTAACGTGTATATCATCCAACAGCTGTAACAACTGAATAAATGTGAAATTTAAATTAAATGATTGTTGTTATCTTAACATTTATCATGTCAATATTATGTCGTTTTGTGTTGTATGATTAGAAATCAAGGTAGGAATTAGTTTCCAAATAAACCGCTCGAGAGGTTTGCAGCTGATCAAGGAAGCAAGAGAGTAGAGTGAAATAAATGAAGGAAAATGTGAATAAGTGATTAAATGTATATAGTTTAATTGAAATACAAGGTGCAGGAATTTACTTTATATTTAACTCGATAAGTCCGTAAAAGAAGAAGTGCATACAAATATGAACAAAAACAGATTTGAAGCTGCAGGCTTAATGTAAATCATGATCCCATTATTAGTCATCAATTAATTTTAATCATTCACAAACACAAATATCAAGATAATCTTTATAGTTAGTCACAACGCTTCAATTCGTGTTCTAGTGAATCCAGCATTATTGATTGAGGCTAAACTGTGGTGATACAATGACAAGAAATGATGTAGGCTATTTCGATAGCTTTTGTCACTCTAGCCATCCTTTTATTAATATGCTCTTATACACCTTAGTCCTCACTGGTTTTCATGATATCCACAGCGTCTTTAAAATAGTTTTCAAAAGAAAACCCCATAACCCATCCGTAAAACTCCAATCTCAAGAAAGAACCAAATGAATACTACATGAATCTGGGTGAGGAAAGCAGAAAAAGAAGCCTGGGGAGTATGGCGATATTCTGAAGAACTCAAAAGGAAATGAGAGAAGAAAAGGCAAAGTAAGAAAATAAAAATGAAAGAAGGTTTGTGGGATAAGTTTTATCTCAGGCCTAAATCCTCTGAAACAATTGTTCGAGGTGTTTTTAACACCTAGTACCCTAATTTGCTTATCGGTATGGGAGCGACAACCCAAAGCTCAAAGTAAGGGTGTTAGAAAAAGCCTAAAAGTTAAAACATAGTAATTATCCCCGACGCCAGAAAATCCAAGAGAATTCCCAAATGAATACATAAGATGAAATAAAGTATGCTACTTTAACTGAAGAAATGAGATGGTCCTAAACATGTTTTGGGGAGCTCGATAGAGGTTTATAAGAAGCAAAGTAAGTACAAAGAGAAAACATCAGGGCCTCAACCAAAAATTCCTTTCATCCTACCATTGCCCAAGCTTCCACATTACAAGCCCAAAAGACCATCATTTCATACGAAATCACCTACATTAGTGAGATCAATATGAAAAATAAGCTGGTGAATTTTGGCAGATTAAACAATTCAAATTGGGAAAGACTTAGAGTTAGAAATGACTCAAGAGGAAATGAGAAAGGAAAACACCATTATTCAACCCATCCAATTGGTATATCACTAAAACAATTAAGATTTTTCTTCGTATAGTTATAAAAGCCTGGTAATTCAACCTTAATTGATTCAGCTAAATTGGACAGAAAACAGTGACTAGAACTGTAATTAATTGATGCCACCATATATAATACAAACAAAACAGAATGCCTGACGGAGCTATGGATGCCCAACAATCTTTTTCGCCAAGACGTTAAATCTGGTATTGGAGCCTGATATTGAAAGTCATCTCTTTTAGTGTCCATTTTTCGCTTTGACGGAGAATTTAAGATGACGAGTATGATTTATAGCGAAAAACCAATTAATTTTACAATAGCGTAAAGTGGAAGCAGAAAGATGGAAACAAGGGCAATAAGCAAGAATAACAAAAAAGGAATCTGATGCGGTGAAGTAAAACTGATGTAACTGTTTAGCTCCACCATAAACATTTAGAGACCCGGGATGCCCGCCCCGAAGTTCAGATCTGCAGCAGTTATCAGGCTAGAGGAAATGAGTGGCCAATGCTGCGACAGGAACAGCAAAGAGGTGCAGCCGAACACCCAGTTGAGAAGGCAGGTCTGTTGTTTTCTTTTTTCATCCATGTCTGATATCAACCACCTGTTGTGTCATAGATTTCACGCCAAGCTCTGCGATATCAGATATATGCCCAACGTGCTCTCAAACTGAGTGAAAGGCAGGGTATGGGTGGGTGGGGTAGTCACTATGATCGGGTGGGACACCCAAGCCAAGTGAAACATGACAAAGAGTCATGCCATGATAAGAAACGAAGCCCGCGGTAACATGATGTTCAAGAAAGCACCCCGTGTGAGGTATTCAGCCTCCTCCATGTTTGCGAGGTCGTCCCCATGCGGCCCGCGGCATCGGGAACAACTATCAAGATCGCATGAATCCAGAATGGGATGTCACGGAGGGGCTATGATGTCGCGGAGCATCACAAACGATCATCCGAAATGTGTAGAGCCAACTCATGTCGATATCAAGGAATGCACCGGTGAGACTTGGCGTCACCGATCAAAAGGACGTTTGAAATCGCTAGACTTTTGGGATAAGATCGTCGCCGCATGTAAGATCAAGTCGCATCAGAACGAGCAGATTAGCAAGCCGCAGATATAGCGTCGCCGCGACATCAGCCGTGATGTCGCCGACATCAAGCAACCGAATCGCATCCTTTGCCGGCGCTTCGGCAGAGGTTAATACCGCCATCCAAGAGAAATGGAACCGCAAGACTTGAAGTGATGTCGCGAATTGCGACGAAGTCGCTACATCGAATCATCGTTGAAACCGTATAATGAAGTGATGTTTCGAAGAAGATGGTGATGTCGCGACATCAAGAATGACTAAATAGCGCCATATAAGTGACACTGCCGCGATGGATCTAAGTCACACCCCGATGATGTCACGACAAGGAAACCCGGTCCCAGCGGTAATTTCGGAAGTAGTGAACTTGGCCCCGCGCCACTCAAGTCCACAAAGGTGTTATCGGACAGGCCCAACTAGAACCCGGCAAAATACACGCGGTTTTTTTGTCCACTTATTCGCGAATTGGCGCCACAGACGAGAGTCCGGATTGTCAAAGCCTATTTTTCTTTTTCTTTTCTTTCTTTTATTTTTATTTGTTGTTTCCGCTGCTTTAGAGCGTACGGGGCGTTTTTATTTTCATTTTTGCCGTATTTTTAATCCGATGTTATCGCTTTTAGCCTAAGCCTGTAATGATTTCTATTTCTTTTCAAATTACTACACTGAATGTTTGGGTTCAGACAAATTTCCTGAATTCGAATGTTCGGGGTCAAATGCGCACCTATGATCGTGTGAGGAATGTTGTATCGTGGTAATTTAGTAATCGAGAATCCAATGAATAATCAACGTTATAGTCGAATTTATCTTTCCCGCATTGTCTGAAATTGTTAATTTGGGCGAATGAATTTCACTGGTTTTGGTTTATTTCGTGATCCTAACACACCGCTCACAATTCGCTACATCGCGCCTGCCAAGCTCCATTTATGAGGTCCTCCTAGTGACACAGCGAAGATATCCTCGAGAGTAGTTCTACTTTAAGGTATACTCAACCTCGCTATTAGGATCTTTGAGCTGTGTTCACTGCACAACCCTCTCACTTGAAATCACAGAAGGAGCTGAATGAAGCATTCACGGGGAACAGCTAAAGAGTTCACCTCACCTGATAGCAGGCCAACCCGTGTGCCAATTAGATCTCAATCAAGAAAGGTTGATTCATCCTAATTTCTGGCAGTGAGGAGCAATCCGAAGCTGCAATGTCCGTTTGACCGTCAACTTGGGAGCTGGCGCCAAGGTAGTCCATAAATGGGGTGGTTGAAGCATTGGTAAAAGAAAATACCCAGACATAGTCCCCAAAGTGAAAGGCCTAATCTCTGTACTCGAGAGAATCAAAGTCATAAATTGATAACAGCCGGGAGTGTAGAGATCCAGTCGCATCACACCCTCGACAGACTTAAACTTGAGTTAGTCAAGAAATTCTACCGATTTAACTACGTGAACTGATATAGTTCAATGGCGTAACTGCTTTTACTGATGTGTCTTGGAGGATTAATCCATTCAAAGATCAGCACCACGTCAAAGTGCAATAAAGCACGCAATCGTAATAACAGGAAGGGGACGATAGCGATGGACGATTCATTTCTATTAGAAATTCATTATTCTCGCCTTTACCCTCCCGCTTGTTGGTTGTTTCGGCTTATTTCTTTGTTCAATTTTCCATGATCCCTAATGCCGGACTCCACTCATCATTTTATCGCCCAAATAGTATGGTTTTTGAGGGTCGTGTGCTTGATTTAAAATTTTGAGATTCTCGATCATATCCGACTTAAACCATTTTACTTCATTTGGTTGACCACTTGCGAATATAAATCAAAACAAAGCTTGAAAATGACGATTTTATGAGATTTCTGTTCTACTCCATTATAATTTTACAAGCTTATGTGTTGCCAGATTAATTAATAACTGCTGGTAAATAAAGGTTGTAAATTCTCAAAAAGTGGTGTTTTGTTCCTGTCAATAAAAGATCAACTATTTTCGTCTTAGAAACTCCCATTTTAGCCAAAATGTTTCGAGAAGAGTGAGAGGAAAAAGCGCTAGGATGCCTACAAGAAAAAGTGATTTTTTGGTGGTATTCCAATCCCATTTTGATTATTTCCATGATCAAAGAGGGAAGAAGGGAAGCTAGGGCCTCAAAGGACAAGATTTCTGTAATAACCATCCACCATTTTCAAACATCATCCAGAGACGCCCATCCTTGTTTTGAGTTCACTGTAAAGGGGATCATGTTGTAGTTTTAAATCCTCTAAATCTCTAATGTATTCATGTAGTTTGTCTTCTATTTTTTTAATTGGTCATGCGATTTATATTACAACATTAAGTGTTTCCGTTGCTTTTGTATCGGGTTTTGTGAAAGCTATATATGAGAATACAGCTGGATTTGTGGATGTTAGGCTTTGGTACAACGAGGGCAAAGAGATTAAAGTGTATGGCGCTCTGAGCCTGCGGAAGAGAGGATTTGTTACCAATGTGTCTCTTGTGACTATTTGTGGTCATGTTCTCTTTGATAATTGCAAAGTTTGGTCTCTTTCCCTGGTTGTTTTCTCTCCTTTATATTATCTCGTTTCCCTTCATTGTTTGATAATAGTAATCACATCATCTTTGTCTCTGGAATTTCAGAATCAGTCAATATAAGATTTGCTTCATGTGTGGACTATTCGTGAGGCCTGACTTTTTTGGTGCAATGTATTCTTCCTTTTGCTTGGCAGATCCTTCTTCTCTCTTTGTGAGTTTATGCTAGAGAAATTGTATTTATCCATCGCACCGCCAGAATTTAACTGACCGTCTTGACCAAGTCAGATACCACAAATTTGCCAATAGAAGTTGTTTGAATCGTTAAACTCTTCTTAAACTCAACACTCACGAGTTCTGGCTGACCCGGTGAAAAAGGCAGCAACTGGAATCCCCAATAAGAACTGTGGAATATGATAGAAAATTTCAACTTTGATTGCTCAAAAGCTAAAACACCCATGAAATTTCATATCACAACAAATAACAATACAAAAATTATGATTTTAACCCTTGCCAAAACCTAGCAACTGCTTTCCCGATTTGAGATTTTGACGTGAATTTCAAATAAGAAGCGAAGAACTGAAGAAGAGAGGAATGATGACTAAAACCTAATCCTTACCTCCTCGTGTCGTCGACTTTCCACTCCAGCATAGTAAAACCTAGGCTCATCGCCCAAGATCAAGACTCCATTCCTCCAAACTCCAAAGGCGCCCACCTGGGTTCGAGAGTCAGAAAGCAGAGAAGCTGGGTAAGTAAAAATAACTATGCAAAACTTCCTCTTCTTTCTGCTCTTCTTCCTCTTCTTCCTCTTCTTCTTCCCATTTCCCCCATTCATTTTTGCATTTTTTATGCCCGACTATGGAACAAAGGCAGTTCTCTTTAGATCAGTCAGTGGATATAAACGACGCCGCTCGTTTCTATAGGCGCAAAAACGACGTCGTTTCGCTTTTTACTTTATTCCTTAAATTCATCCAAGACGTCGCTTTGTGGTTAATAGAAACTAAAAACGCATTATTTTTAGGCGGTTGTCAGCCACCCAAATCACGCCAGTTCATAAGTGATACCTGAGTTTGAAAACCCGACACTGCTTTGGTGTCCTTGCAAACACCAAAACAACTTTCGCTTTCTGATACGGAAAATTCTTAAAATTATGATAGCTAAAGGACATCAAAGCTTTGTTTCAAAAAGGCTGTAAACGTATGTCAAGCTTTTGCTCTTATAAATCATATTTAGCACCTCTAAACCCTCCAACCCCCATTTTCTCTCATGTTTCAACCGAAAATATATTAAAAAATTATATTTAGTTAAATTCTAATTAATTTCAAATTATATTATTATAAATAAATAAGTAAATATAAATTAACAAACCAAATCGTATTTTGCAACAATATGCCTTGTTAAAATATGTATTATTTTATTTATTTCCAATAAATATAATAGACAACTAAAATTAATAATTTATGAAAAATAAGCAAATAGAATAATGGAAAATTAATATGATAACATATATTATTATTGATTGATTAATTAATCTAATTGTGTTAATATTTGCAAGAATATGGTAATATATTATAAATAAAAAGAATATATAATTAAAACCACATAAGTTATTTTTGTGAACAATATAAAATACAAAATATAAAATATATTTCATTTATTTGCCAAACATAAACAAATATTTATTAATTCAAACACAACCAATGAAAACAAGTATAAATAAGAATAATGAAAAATTAATATGGTAATATATATATATATTATCAGATTTATTTACTTAATCTTAATTGAATTAATATTAAATGAATATAAAATATATCATAAATAAAATAAGATAAATAATTGTAAATATTTATTGATCTTTCTCCCATAATTCATTAATTTTGATTTGAAGTATAAATATCTATCTTTAAAAACAATATAGATATTTATTATGACTTTCTCTAATTAACTAAAATAAACTCAATTTACTTAATTAGAATGAAAAACATGTAAATTTATTTACCATCGTAGAAATTTAAATTTTTGTTTAAGAACAATTATATTTGAAATAATTTTCGAATTAGTGAGGGCTTTTGCTTTGATTTTTTATGAATAATAGGTGAACATTTTGGAATATTCTGAAACATGATATTGGTTGGAGCATGTAAAACTATTCGTGGTAATAGAAGAACCTTTTAAATATAAGTACTATGGAAAGAATCATGAGTATGAATAAGATTCAAAGCAACATTGCACATATTCCTCGATTATAGAAGGATAAGTTCATGAGCACCATGAAGTGGTTAGCAAAAGCATTGATTTAGTTGGCACTAATGTGCTTTTAAATGAAAAATTCAAAACGAAAAAAAGAAGGAATCACTCAAAAGTCTTAAATGAAGAACATTTCAAGTAGAACTGATTATGGCCTGATACTTGATGCAGTTGAGGAAGTTAGATGACTGATTTCAAAAGAAGACAAATGAATCACGAATGAGAGAAAGTCGTCTTTTTTTTGCCAAATGCACGGCTAGCTTACGAGACGGTGGTACTCACACCAGGTGCCCGTACTGGCTGGTCCGGCACGGTTCGTTTTCCAACATACAGTAAGGAGCTTTAACATGTCCTCGTAAAAGTGGATTGATCCCATGCTTCTCAGAAAACAAAATCAGCACAAAGTTTGTTTTCTCCATTGAAGGTGCAAAGAAAGTAGGTAAAGTCATCTCTAACCCTTTTTTTTCTCTCAATGGAATACCTTCTAATTTGTACCTGATAGTATACTCTCTTATAACTAATCTTAAATATTTATACTTCACATGGTGTTCGATATCAAGGGTCCACAGACACCGTAAATGGCAATGCATATCCGGGAGGAGGAGGTAAAGAGCTTTGTGCATGGCAACACATTGAAGGCCAAATGGCTTAGGTGGATGCACCATCAATGTGATGGTTGGAGTTCTGAATTAGAAAGTTTCGATCAACAATTTCATGGTTTTACGATAGCTAATGAGAGATGTCTTCGGGCTTGACACTTTACCAAATATAATTCATGTAGGACAATCTTTTCTCTCAATTTTACGATTGTAAGAGGCAGGAGGAAAACATTGTAATAAGTAGTCACCGATAATGAGGCAAGTTTCGAAGCAGCTTCTTCTTGTATGTTGTTGATGAGGTAGCTTGTGGCTGATTTGTTCGTGGCTCTTATGCCAGTGATTAGTTTGACTGAATGCCTGAAGATATTGAACACAGCGTATTAAGGAGACTTTAGATCACAAAAAGATGATCATGCTTTATTTTATGGCCATTAGGTAACTTAATTACGAAAACACCGGCGATGATCTCTTTGCACTGACACAACTCATTTCCCTTCCAATCGACTGGCTCTATTTAGCGTCTTGAGGCATTGCGAGGGTGATTTGAAGATGATGTGTACAACAAATGAGTGGCGTGAATTCATTAAAGATTGGAGCAGAAAGAGTTTAAGAGATAAGGTATCCAACCTTATCTTAACTGATCGGTTTTGGAAGAAGGCAAAGGAGGTCCAAATCATCATGGAACCTCTGGTGAAAGTTTTGAAATTAGTTGATCAAGATAAAAAGCTCACACTATCAAGAATCAAGTCATGAATAGAAATGGATAGAGCCAAACGCTATAAAGTCAGGCTTCAAAAGTGAAACATTAGGAAAGGTATTGAAAGTCACGGACATAAGGTGGGGCAAACTAATTGTATAGATATTTTAGATACACCCCAAAATCAAATCTTGCCACTAAACTACCAACCCATGGAAACTCAGCTTGTCAGTACAAGATGAGACTCCACACATGAGTAAAATGACTCCACTGGCTTCCATACATCCTTACTTATGCATTAAAAATACATCAACTATATTCACTATAAGTAGTTCAAGAGCATACATCACTCCTTACTGTTAATATATCACTTGTAATAATTGATATGTTTTATAAATGTAATCAAAGCCACATGTCAAGTTTCTTCTCAAAAACGAGACTTAATGAGGCGCCTTCCCAACACCCCCCCACCGAAATAATATAGCCTCATAAAGTAGCAATGCCTTAGGTGAAATTATCCATGGTTACTCCTTAATTCCAGATGCATATTGGCGAATGGCACCCAAACATCGCCAAAAACGAACAGTTCCATCCAAACGTCTGCCACATATGGATGAGAATGACCCACCCACCCCACATGTCTCGAGTCTCACCCGACTCCTCACGCATGTTCCAAGCCAGACTGAAAATACCGCTTAAAAAAGGTTTTTGCCTTAAACACATACCATCAGTTTCGAATATATCGATCACCCTCTAAGGTGCAATTGGTCGGATAACCTTTGAAACAATCATGGGCCCTTCGACGGAATTTGTTGGCGTAATTCCAATACACTTCGGAAAATCTTCCTTTGAAATTCCTTCTACAACGGTTTTCCATTTTTCTCTCTTCCGCGCCATGCACTCACACTTTAATTTTCTCAGTAGAGCCCGATGCATATGGAATGCATTGCGCTGAACAAAACAATCTTCATATGTTAGTATATCAAGCATGCATTAACATGTCATACTTCATTGCAAGGCGGCCCATACTACAATAACACACAATGCGTCACAATCTTGGACTCCATCCAACAGGTACCTCACTGCCCCATTGCCACAATCATCATGAACCATTATTCCAATCATCCAATATTAAATATCAGAACAACCACAAAATCCCGAAACTTCAGTTTCACCAAACTCCGTCCCATGAATAAATCGGTACAATGGGCAATACATGCTATGTAATGGTCATGTTAAACCCAATTATTCATTTTGACACAACCATGCAATCCACACACTCCTGCAAACATCGGCTATAGCCAGGTTATGATCACCTAATGCCTCCACAGCACTATCTCAATCTGATCAAATGGATTTGTAGAGTCCGGGAATTACCAAATCAAAATTGATCTAAGAAGTTATGGATCAATCTGGAGGTTCACATTATGAATACAGACCGACCTTGGCTTAGCCTACCCAACCTTCTCGTATCGCCCCTTTTTGGCTACAAGCCCACACCCAATGCCCTCCACTGGCATATGGCTTTAAATCTTGACTCAATGATTTCCATAGAGTCTGGCAACACTTAATTAATTTGACGGCGCTGGCATCCTTCCGCTGAACACACCTATCAGTAGCTCTACTCGCTTAGCCACCTGGGTCTAAGATCAATTCGCTAAATACCACTGGTTGGCACTAATCACCCGATTGCCCAATGTCCTCCACAGTAACATGGATGAAATCGTGACTCAATGGGATTTCCATAGGGTCCAAGAACATCCGAATTAGAATTTGGGATAGGCTGTGCTATGACCTTCCAAAGTTGAGGTCACACCCAACAAAAATTTCTTACCCTGCTAGCTCACCAACTAGGCACTAATCGCCTGATCGCCCAAATATCCCTCCACAGAAACATGCTGGATACAATATTGACTCAATATTTCTATGAGTCCAAGAACACTGAATTCCAATTGACGTAAGAAGCAAGTTCCTTCCGGCAGGGTCACACCCCAAATAGGCCCTCCCGGCCCGCCATTTCCGGCCGCCCGGAAACCAGCACTAATCGACCTGATTGCCCGATGTCCTCCGCGAACATGGCTGAAATTCACCAACAGGATTCGTGAGTTCCATGAACAACTAACTGCAAATCCGGGACGAAGCGCACCTTCTCAAGTTGAGGTCACACCTGCGCCGTGGCGCCTCTACCCGCCAAATTTTACCCAACCAACACTAACCAGTACTAACCCGCCTGATTTCCATGTCTCCGCCAAGAACATGGCTTGAAATCTTGACTCGGGCTGGATTTTCATGGAGTCCAAGAACACCCGACCGGGACCGTGATTTAAGAAGTTATGACCTTCCAAAGTTGGAGGTCACATAATGAATAGAAATTTATCCCGCCAGCCTACCCAACCAGCACTACCTGCCCGATTGCCCAATGTCCTCCACAGGGACATGGGATAGGCCATTGACCAATGGGCTTTCCATAGAGCTCCGGGCAACACCCAAAACGGAGTTCGAACTAAGAAAGCACCTTCTGTGTTGAGGCCACATTACGACTAGGCAGCCCTTACCTCCAAGAAGCCTACTCCTTACCTGCCTGAACGCCCCTTTCCTGACATCTCCTGCATCCATCGTCTCTTTCCAAAGGCATCTGGATGGAAACTTGACCTGATGTGCTCTCTCTCAGTAGAGTCTAAGAACACCGAATCGAGTTCGATTTAGGAAGTTATGACTTCCTAAGTTGATGGTCATGCAAGATCCTAGCCGGACGAAACCCATCCGGGGTGAACCCATCCAGGGTGAACCCATCCGGGGTGAACTCCAGGGCTCGCTTGAACCTGATCCACGCTTGGCCACTGACAACCCTTCCATTAGATCTTCATTCTGTGTGTTAACGCAACTTCGTTATCGAGGTCCGATTTGAGAAATTCAAAACCTAACATCAAGTTCACTGATGTGGCTACACTCTACTCCTCGGAGGACTTACTACCAACACCCTTATTTCCACCCAAAAAAGAAGTTCTAAGTTCGACACGTGTACTACCACACATGGCGCCTCTTTCCCATGGTTCAAACACAACCAAACATTCCCTTAGGGCAAGATACAACCAACACCATTTTTCATTTTAACCAGAATACATAAAAATGGCACATAAGGACAATTACTTAACTAAAATAATCCCTGGATCATTCCCCGAAAAACACTCCGGAATCTCCAAAGACACCCGTCTCAAAGTCTTGGGACGGTTCACACGACCACCTACGACCTGCACAACCCACATGCCATTTGGAACCTCCCTTAAACAATGATTAAACCAAGTAGAGAAAAACCTCACTTCCTAGCTTTGTCGAAACTCCCAACTCTAGTCTCTATGCGCGGCCCTTTATTGTGAGGATGCTAAACTCTTCTTCGCTTCGCTGAAACCTTCGTCCGACGCCAGAAAATTTAGAGAGAAGGTGGAAGCTCCTCTCTCTAAAACCAGATTCTTTTTCTTCCTCTTTCTTCGCTTTCTTTTGTCCCATCCCATCGCTGGTCCAAGATGGGCGTTAACTCATTCTTTCACTCGCCATACGCCCAAATTTCTTTACCGCTTCAGGATTTCCTTTATCCTCTTAATCTCATTCACTTGATTTCAAATCAAGGTATGTCACATGTCAACAGTTTATATCGCTTCGGGAAATATCGTTTCATTTCGTTGCGAAGCAGACATGTGCAACCATCGTCATCCGAACGCTTCGATGTCTAAGAACACTCCTGCGCCTCAAAAACGCAGAGTCCCACCGCCTCTGAATCTGACACGAATTGACGCCGATAGCTAGATTTTTGCTTAGATCGATTCCAACGTATGAAAGTCCTGCTTTCGTGATCCGAGATTACAAAAATCCAGATTTTGACCAAAATTACTGCCTTCCTCTACCATTTTTCAAAATTCGATTTTCCTGGTTTCTACATACTCTGCACATTGCCGGTAATACAAAAATTCCTTACATAGTTATTAGTATCATATTTAAAGGCAAAGTATTATAAACTAATAATTTTTTTATCATTATGATACATTTTTTAAATCCACAATGTTTTATATTCAAAGTAATTTTCCCACCATCCCGAAATTAAAATTGTAATTGGGTGCGAGGTTATCAAGAGATTGGAACTAATATTTGATAGGTAGGCAAAAGTTTTGAAACGAGGTATAACAATAACTTGTGCTTATTTTTATAATATATTTCCTAGGGACATTTAAATGCACAATAATGTAAAAACATTACAAATGTGGCAAAACATTTGTTGAAGGTCAAGAGAATTTAAGTGCAATTAACTAGAAAAGCAAGAAATCACTCTCTGTGTACTCACTATACTATTTCTTTTTAAATAAAAATTGTCACTATTTTCTACAATATATATTAGTGCCTAATATGTTTCTTTTAATAATAGCCGGTAGTGGAACACTATGGTGATGAAGGGTCCACATCTTCAAAAGATTGTTGTCAAAGTTTTAAGTCAAACATGTTCTTCTATCTGTTACAAGAAATTGAGCACATGGTCATTGATTCATGCAACAGCACCTAAGTTTAGCAAATGAAAAAGTTGCATATAGTTTATGCCTATTACAATGTGCTTACTTCGAAGTTAAGAATTTGATACAAGAACGTTTATGAAGATTTTGTACAATCCAATTGACTTTAACGTTTTTTAATGATGATGATATATTAGATGAGTGGATACTTAAAAAAGGTGGAAAATCGTTTTAATCATCTGATAATTTGATTTATTGAACTAAGATCTTCTGAGAAGGTAGAGAAGGGTACTGGTGATGATGATGCGTGATAAGCGCGTGCAAGTAGGCGGGAAACAATATCGCTGGGCGGAAGAGATATTTGGTTCTTCTCAGGAAGGTAAGACCTCGAATAATTGTTCTAAATTCTAGTAAAGTGATGTGATGGTGACCTATGAGCCACACAGAGGGGTGCAGCAACATTAGGTAAAGACAATGAAGATAGTGAAGACAATTAGTGGGGAAATGGATGTGGTGGCATTAGAGCAAAAAGGTGTGGCCGGGAGCAAGGGTTATGTTAATCAAGTTGATCATGGCATGTCGTGGGCACAAAGAAGAAAAAACATTATGCCACAAGATACTGACGATATGGGGCTAGACATATGGGGAACACGAAAGCACCCGAAAGTCTCGACTTTCACATTTCCATCGACGACGACTATTCTGACGTATGATTGTGATCCAATCAGAACTGACTGATGAGCACTTCCAATCATCGCTCTATGATTGTCAATTTCATCAGAGAAGGTGAGATGATCCATCACAACCCAGGAAGCTAGCATAACTCCAAATGTTTCATTAAAAGACTTCCGACTGACATCCAACCATCAGAAACTAGTTTCATGGTTCCATGATACGCACCAACTTCCAGGCTGAGTTACCGTCACCCAGTTACGACATTGAAGCATAAGTGTTTATTCTGGTTAACCCAAAAAACATGATTCCAATCTCATGGATCCACTCGTCAACTATCCCCACTCCGCTACCATCCCCATGACAAACAATCTTCTCTCAACCGATATCTCACACATGCAAACTTCGACGTCCCCACTGGTTTCGGTTTCGTCACAGCACTTCAATGAATACTTCCACGCACTGACTCCTCCGTCATCCAACATATACTTGATTATTTAATTTGCAGATTTGTTAAAAAAGACAAGTTATGTTTGATATAAAATAATTTCTGTTATCATCAACACATAGATATTTGTGATGATCTGTTTGAACTGATTGAATATAGAATAAAGAATAGAAAAATTTGTCAATAATTTATTTCATTTAATTATATGATATATTTAACACTGATACAATATTATTTTATAATCCTAAAGATTTAATCATTTTTATTTCTTGTATACACCAATCAATAGGCATCTGATTAATACTTAACCCATCCTGAGTCACTTAATCATAACACCCACTTCGGGAACCACGCTATGCGATAATAATCAAAAGCAATATGGAAGATAAAGGATATATCTTATGTTAGCAATTCCATTTTCTAAGATAGAAGATGAAAAATGCTATTTTATGATCAGATCTCACGATAGATCATGTCTCTTTACCAAATAACCTTGAAAATGAACAAAACAATTTATCTGATCCATTATCAAGATTTACATGGGAAGTTCCAGCTGATGACCTTTATTCCACCGAATTTTGATGTTTTTCGGTTGTCCACGGCTGAGTATAAATGAATTAATCCTAAATATTGTAATTGGAAAAATGATTTAAAATGATGAATTTATTCTAATATGTTCATCTTGAAATGAAGGAGATCTTCTGTCTAGATTTGAAAAGGGTGAAATGATACAAAAAAAGAAGGAAAAAAATGAAAAGATTTTCCCGATTTTATACAAAAAGGAAAGTGGAATAAAATAGAATCTGAATTAACTGAAATTCTAATTCCTTTTGAAACAGAGTTTCAGGTAGGTATAAAACACCTATTATCATTAACATTCAGATTTTCAATCTTTCTTCCCTCCGTAGCTGCTTTGCTTTCCCATTTGTCATAAAGATATAAGACAGCCTCTTTACAGATAAGTAAAATAGGGAATGGAGAAAAACAATATTTAGAAATGATTTTTAATGTGGTACCACATCATCCAAATTCACCAACTTTGGGTTATTTTATTCATTCTTAAAAACCTTAATTCATTTTCCAAATATATAATTTAACTTTAATTTGTTTCTCTTGCCTCTCAAATCTTCCTTTCTAATCTTTTACTTTAACCCAAAAATGTTTCTCATGTGATAATGTGATTGCTTTAATAGTAAATAAGAACTTAACTACAAGATTTTAAAGTAACACTTTATTTATGTTTGGGTTTCTTCATATGATTTAATTTTAATATCACACTAAATCCCATGAGAACACTTAATCTTATTCCAACAGGACAATCACATTTAATACAATGATGTCAATATCTTTACTATAGGGATATGAAACTTAATTCCTTATTATTTAAGAGTTTCTAAGTTATATAGAACTATATGATTTGACAAATTGATGCTCCAATTACTTAAGTTTCCTTTGATCATGTGACTTCAACTATTGATCATGTTCAAAGAAAGATTAATTTCTTCCACTCATCAATCAACATTAATTAACTCCAAAAGAAAATATATAAAAAGCATCATCTGGATACTGTAATTTCAGCCTTATGATTCTTTACGTTTAGAAAAGTTGGAACTTAGACATCCATCCACAACTAAGATTCTCATATAAATTAAAGCAAAAAATAAAATATATTTACTGATCATATAACATACCTTAACTAGAATGGAAATTATTCATGGAATCTCTCTAGCAATAACCTGATTATAATGTCTGATCATGTGCAAAGAGGGCTTTAAAGAAACAACCAAATGTCTTTGCTTTTGTGATCCCATTATAGAAAATTTATTTCCAATTAATCACATTCTAAACCTAAATATAATGTTATATTTGATATAGGCTTTGTGTTACATTGAACCAATTTACATATTTTACTCTGTTATAATTAAATTTAATAAGTGTTTCTCGAACTAATCAATCCTTAATTAAAACCTGAATAGCTATTCGCCAATTCTGAATGATTTCCTCACTGAGTCTTGTACAAACCTGGCGTCCCAGATGGATCATAAAACCACCCAATAACAACTCACACCACATACTGCCAGCCCAGGACCAGTCGCTATACTTCCATCTCACCTGTGGATTAATTCACATACCACACCACCATACCACTATAGCAGACAACTTCACTAAAAATCCGAAAACTCTATCCTAAACCATTATGAAAGATTTAACAAGTCCATTAATCACCATAATCATCTTTACATAACTGATATTTAGTAATTTCTAAACATTATACTTATGAATACATCAACAAATTTATTTATCTATATTATGTTAATCTTGATCTGACCGCTGACCTGGTTCCGCCAACTCTCATGGTGTTGTTCCTCGTTTGTGACAACCATGATCAATCGAATCTATTTTGACCTAGTTATACTGTCTCACACTGAGGTCATCATGGTCTCACAAACAGTTTCAGCAAGATTCTGATGAGTTGGAGTTAAGAAACGATCCAGGATCACTCTATAAGGATTGATCAACATGTTCTTTCTTTTTTTTAGATATCAGAGTAACTCAAATGACAACTCACTCCCTCAATCTCTGAATAAACTTGTAAGCAGAAACCAGAGAGAAAATCACGTAGATAATATCTTGTGTGAAACCATCCAAAGATAGTATATGATACTCAGACTCTGGTTCTGGTCTTCAATATAAATGGGCATGATAATGGCGGCGATGATCCTAGAGAACCACCGGTAGCTGTGACAAAACTACCCTAACATAGATATCATACTACAACCATTTATGATTACAACATTTATATCTCACACATCAAACCAACGATTTAGAACTCCAGATATGTCCATGCATCCATTGATTATTAAGACCCACATGATAACAACAAAGTTTGAAATGAATCATCGAACATAACAATCATAACTAAAACAAAATTCATTATCACAAACTAATATATTATAACCACAGAAAATAAAACTAGAGATACATTTATATACTTATATCGGGATATACGAGAGCCAAACACTTTGCCTGGGCGTTTAAAAAGGATCCGAAGTTATCCTCGTACGTAATCTTCTTCTTACTATACGTTCTCGTTTACACAACTTAACCAAAGATATTTCTTTCAAGGTCATTCCCAAGATTCCTTGGTCTTTATTTTTTGATAAACCACCATATCACACAATATAAATATTCATATAAGATCAATAAATCTTAGTCATGACTTTAATTCATGTAAAGAATTTAAGCCATAATACTCATTGTTCTTTATTATGTCATATAAATTCAACAAGAATCATCAAGATATTGATTTACTGATAATCTCTTGAACTAACAAAATTATTTAACTAATGTAATAATCATGGATTTCAAACTCGTAATCTCATCAAGGGGAGTCGTATATCCATAGTACAACCTTACTTGCATGGACAAACCAGCAATATAATCCTGGTCTTCCTAGGTACCATGATATGTTTCCGCTAATAACCAATGTTCACCGACTATGGGATTCCATACCACCAATATCCTTTAACCCAATAAGATATATTTGTCTTGCTACAACATCACATAAGGGCGATCATCGAATCCACTCAGAACCGTTATTGTCTTCTTGGCGCGCACTTTTCTCTACTATCTGTAAACATTTCTGGTCCCAGAAAGATGGATTGAAATATTCAAAAAGCGTATAAACCCTTTGAATCTCGGCCATCAGATTTAGACAATAAAATATCTTAATAATCTTTCTCTGAGAAAGTGCAATAATCTTTAATTCCTTTCTTATTTGTAATATTCAATACCCAGAATTGTATTGCCTCCAATACTTCCATTTAACTGGAGTAGAATAACTGATATTACATTTTATTAATATTTTTAAAGAGTTTAACTAATCAATGGTTCACATATAAATCTAGAAAAACCAATTATGTCATCCTTATCTTGCTATTTACACATGTTCCCTTCATTTGATCAAAATCAAAGATTTGATTACCCGTCAAAATCGTTGTTCTATGGATCTTTATGTTTCATAAGTCTGGTATATGATCAGATCATGCAACTAAGATAATATATGTTTTAATCTTTGCTAAGTGAAACCATCCGCCAAAATCATGGATGTTCTCTCAAGATGAGCCACATTACAAAGGCCTTCTCGATTATCCATTTATTTGTTAATCATAATCATAATATGCATAATAGATAGAATTATCTCATGACCTGACTCACGGCTACGCTGGTGAAAGCTTCATAATCAAACCCAATTTTTACCATAATCTGCCAATAATTGGTTTTATATGTCTGAACCTTCCATAAACTCCTCTTCTTCAGACATCTTATTTACAAATCAATGGTTTTTAACCCTTCAAACTAACAAGATTCAGTCATTTCATTGGCAGAATACATGGATTTAATTCTGGGATTCTTATAAATTCTTCCAAAACTTAAACTTTATCATTAATTGCTTGAAAATATTAATAAATTTCATCTTGACACAGAGCACAAAAAGTCACCAATCAAGAGAAATCCCTACTGCTACTTCTGGACCACTTTCTTCAGAACCCTACAGGTTAAAACCCAGATTTTCATTTGTTAAACTTCAGATAAAAAAATTTTTTTTTATTTATAACTTTATGATTTTGTAAATCTTGAAGATTGCAAAACTTTTATTTATGATATTATATGATATGAAAAATTCCAATCCCAGATACATTAATCTATAATTTTTATCCAAATATAATAAACTTAAAGAATCACTATTATTCTCACAAAACTACTATAAATAAAGAATATATGAGAATCGAAAATATAAATTCAAAGTGTCTTTTACAAATAATATATTAATTACAAGATCAAATGTCTGAACTTACCGTCAGCGTCTGAGGTACCCAATCTCGGAAAATAGTTTTTGAAACACAAAACAATGAGCCAACCCAGCCTCAAGGAGTACATACTTATAAAAAGGTTGTTCAAAATGATCTCAAACAAACTCTCTTATATAATATTTTCCAAGCTCCCGCCGTTTTATTACTTGTTTTTGCGCTTTTAAAGTTTCAAAACTTCAGATTTATTATTTTTAAAAGTTTACAAAACTTAATACGGCTTAAGTTGTTTCTGTTTCTGCTTTCTAAAAGCCAGTAAAACCTGCACAGCCGTTATCTCGCTGAAAAAGTTTAAAACCCTTTCTTACAACTTAATAAAAGTTTCTAAAACCTTTATGTAAAAACTGAGCTCGGTCAACCGCCGTTCGAAATCACCACGAGTTCATTCAACCTGATCGTTGAATAAAACTGATACGGCCAACCCGCTATTTTTAAATTCACTTAGTTCGCAATTTCAACAAATCTCACGAGTCTATGTCAAATCCGCGAACTAATGGTTGACGTTGAACCCGATAGATCATGTTGAAAATCAATAACCACCGGAGGTTTGAGACTCGTTTGATTGATCTAGTGGAACACGGAGCCGGTACCACCGGAGGGAAGATCTGTGTCCGCGATCACCTTTTCCTGAATATGGTGAATCGACCGTATCGCCATCACCATAATGGTTAGCTCTTAATCTTATATACCTGTAATGCCATTATTTTAAATGCCATGATGCAATGATCTGAGTTTGAGTCACCAGCAAATCAAATGCATAAGAGATCCCACATCTTAACGCGCACATAATACCAATCATTTATTATTGTGGTAGAAACAGGGGATTTAGCAGCCTATTTGCAAATATTCTTGTTTCGTTGCTTGTTTTAATAAGGTCTTTGCAATTTAAAACCATTGCTTTAAATGCTGAAAATGGTTTGACATCTAAACCATCATTATTTAAGCTGATCGCTTAGCACGGCTTTAATAATCAAAACCATTTATTTATTTTGAGTTATTGGAAATGGTTTTACAACCAAAACCATTTGCTTATATTGCTGGCTTTCGTTTCGAAAAAAACATTAATAATCAAACCATTATTTGTTATTGTTGAAAATATTCGCTAACTCAAACCATTAATATTGGTATAGTAAAACAATATATCAATAATTACACTGAATGAGAAAAGAATGAACACTTAATCTTTTCCACACAACCGGAGCACAATTCCGCCACTTTCGATCGCTTTTAGCTTCCACACCAACTGACATCGGCCAAATGATTAATCGTTTAATAATCATTATAACTAACGCATTTCCTGATGAATGACTGAACGATATCGTTTCACTTAGTGCTATGTACGCACGCGCTGAGTTCCTAACTACCCGAACCCTCTTAATCATTTACCATAACCTTAAACTGATCGTACCAATCATTTTGACTATACAAAACACACCACTCGCACGGCACACCGCACGGCATGACCTGGACCGATCGTACAAAGCAGATCATTACCTGATTTCGTATTGTACTCTCGGACCGTGATCGCACAGGTCATTCCGGGCAGATTTGATACCCCAGACTGACTAACTCGAAATTTATTCATATTTGATATTTTTGCCCACTACATGGACCATCTAAAACAACTTCATAACACTTGAATTGGTGATTTGGAACTCATACCACAAAACCCTAGGTAAAAATCCTATGAATTCACCCAAAGGTCCACCAATTCTTCTAAAAACCATATAATTTTGATGATTCCATGTTTATTTTACACCAATTGAGGTTTTACCCTCCTAACCTCAACAAATCAAGGGCTTATGTGATCTTTCCACAAAACCCTAGACCAAGGAGGAACAATTCTCCAAACCAAAACCTTAGGAATCCAATTACCCATGATTACAAGGCAAAAACATACCTGATTTTTGGTCTTCTTCTCCTCCTCCTTCTTCTTCCTCTTCTTTTCTCTATTCTTCTCCTCTCCTACGTGAACCCTAGCCTTTGGAGACTAAAATGAGACTTTGGTTTGTCTCATGTCTCCTTTTATAGTCCCATTTTTCACTTAATTGCCATTAAGTCCTTCATCCTTTTAATTTTGCAAATCCACTTGTTTTATTTCTATTGTGGCCCATCTCTACTTGTTTAATGATTTTCATATCCTTTGTGGAAATTTCAATTTTATCCTTGTTTTATTACAACATTCCGGGTTCCATAATTTATCACTTCCAATCAGTTCCAAGATACTACTAAATGCCACACTGCACTCTTATACTCCCTATAGCCATAATGTGCATCGACACTCTCTCGTAACGTAAGATATAACCTTGGGGATCATCTTCATGTGACTTCAGGATTGTCAAAGATGACTTCCATCAACGCGAGCTTAATAGGGTGGTCTAATGACCCTCCCGCACTACGATGAGGCATCTGTGTATTAGTATCGTGCATTAGCGGGTTGTGGATCAACATGAACAACATTATCTTGGATGCTAGGGAATTCAATCTTTTCCGTCCATTCATTCATATCCCTAATTATGTGATTCATTATGTATTCTTCTTCCATGAACTTGGCATTTGTACTCACAAATACCTTCATGTCATATTTACTGTAAATATAGTAGTAGTCCTTTATGCCTTTTGGATATCCAACAAACCAACACAATTCTGACTTTGCATCCAACTTGTTAGATGACTACTTTAATACATAAGCAAGACAATCCCATATGCGAATATGACTTAAATTAAGTTTCCTACATGTCCACATTTCCATAGGTGTCTTTGGTACTGACTTGGATGGCACCACATTCAGAATGTAAGTTGCTGTCTCTAAGGCATATCCTCAAAAGGATAAAGGTAATGTGAAAACTCATCATCACCTTATCACGCCTAATAGAGTTCCCATTTCTTCTTTCGCCACCTCCATTTGTTAGCGGCGTTCGGGAGAACTATGCTGAGATAAGATCCCATGTTCCTTGAGGAAAAAAAATGAATTCAATAGACATGTACTCACCACCTCGATCAGAACGGCGACGAATGTGTCTTCTAATCAAGCTCGACTCAACCTTAAATTCTTGAATTTATCCAAGGCCTCGCATTTCTTCTTCATTAGGTACACATATCCATATCTGAGTAGCGTCATCTGTGAAAGTGATGAAATACTCATAACCACCTCTTTGCATGGACACTCAAATGGACCACATCTATAAACAAATCCAAACATCCCTTAGCTCTAACTCCTTTAGTAGTAAAGGATCTCTTGGTCATTTTACCTTGAATATAGTTCTGATATAGTGGGAGCTACTCTAAGGCTAATGGCCCACAACTCACTAGTCTTTGCATTCTTTTCAAATTTATGTGACCAAGCCTTAAGTGTCATAACTGAGTTTGGTTGATACTAGGCTATTTTCTTTTCAATGATTTTTCCACATTATTAACTTGAAAAACAATACAATCTATATGATATAGATTATTCATCAATGTTCCACATGTAAAAACTTCATTTTCTTTCATAATAGAAACGTAAGTTTTGTTAAAAGAAACCGAATAACCATCATTACACAAGTTAGAAACTAAAACTAAATTCTTTCTAGAATCTAGCACAAATAAACAAACATGCAAAACTACAACTAAGATTCCCTATAGATATGACTGATTGATGGTAACCAAAAAAAGACAAACATATTTATCTTCAGAATCAAATTGGTGTTGGTCAGTATATGTTTATTACTACCATAACACATGTACAATTATATATACAATTTGCACTAATAGTATATAGTATAACATTCAAAATTACACACATCGGTACAAGATAAATTAACTTCTATGAGAACTTGTTATTCTACTTTAGGCAGGTTTAGCTTCCCAAAGTTAATAAGATATATAATCTTGTCAAATCAAAAGTCACTTATCCTAGATTCAGGTAATTGACTTACCCTTTGGGGCCTCTTTGCCTCTTGAGAAAATAAATAGGGACTATTTTAGATAGTTTATTATTTTCTTCAAGTTAAGTATATGCACCACTGGTCTTAGTTTCAATATGTCTTAAGTAAAGAGCCCTAACTTTAGGCTAGTTGCTCCCACTAAAATATTTATTAACTAACCATAAGGGAGTCTCTTAACTAGGATCCTCATATTTGTCCAACTTTAAGCTTATCTAAACATTAATCCCAAGACCGTTTTAGTGGAAGGTCGTAGACCTGCTAAACCTTCTTTGACTTAATTATTTTAAAAACTTGAGTGTTTTGAAGTTTATGTCATAGTCTGCTTATTCTTAAAATCAACAAAATTTGATCTTTAAATTTCCCTAATTTAGCAAATTTCTATAGTTAAAACAATTCTAGAATAAGCACTGTAAAACATACTGTAGAGCATACATTTTTCTTAACATGTAAATTGTTTACTTTAATTTAATAATTTAAATACCTTAAAACAACAACACGCCTTTTAATTAAATTATAATTTTATTAATAAATTAAATTATATATCTATTTAACATTTATCCTTGAAAGGATAATTTTGTTAAAATATAATTTGATTTCTAATAATAAATTAATATTTATATATTTAATATTATTTATTAAATGATACTTGTTGTTAAAAGTAGTTTAATTAAAAATAATAAATTAGATTGTATATCTATTTAACAATTATCTATTAAAGGATAAATCTTGTTAAAATATAATTTAATTCATAATAATAAATTAAATATATATCTATTTAACAATTAACTTTTGTTAAAATATAAATTATTTATCTATTTAACAATTATCCATTAAAGGATAATTATTGTCAAAACATAATAATAAATTAAATTATATATCTATTTAACACTTATCCATTAAAGAATAATTATTGTTAAAATATAATTTAATTCCTAAGAATAAATCAAATTATTTATTTATTTAACATTTATCTATTATAAAATAAATGTTGTTAAAATATAATTTAATTCCTAATAATAAATTAAATTATTTATCAATTTAACATTTATAAAGCTTGTTAAAATAATTTAATTCCTCATAATAAATTAAATTATTTATCAATTTAATATTTATAAATTTGTTAAAATAATTTAATTCTCATAATAAATTAAATTATTTTATCTATTTAACATTTTATCTATTAAAAGATAAATCTTGTTAAAATATAATTTAATTCTTTCTAATAATAACAATTTATTTATCTATTTAACATTTATAAATCTTGTTAAAAATATAATTTAATTCAGTGTAATAAATTAAATTATATTTCTATTTAACAACTATCCGTTAAAGGATAATTATTGTTAAAATATAATTTAAGTCATAAGTTCAAAATTAATCAAAATTAGTTTATCTAAGATTTTTCTCATTGCAAAAACTCAAGAAAAAAGTAATAATTCAAAATAAGTCAAATTATTTATCTAGGATATTCAAAATTTAAGAATAACGAGTTTTCATAGGAAAACGAAAATATGTTAAGATTCTTATTCCCACTTTCCAAAACAAAACCCATCCTACAGTGAATAAAGGACTAAAATTTCTAATCTATTGCAATTCTTATTAAATGTAATATGCTTGGTCAATATCTCTTAAGTCATGTCCAAGCATGACACAGAATTCTATAACTACAAAAATATATTTGCTTGTTTTAAAAAAATTTGATAGAAATCAAGCATTTGGGCATGCATTATCCGTGTACCAAGCAAGTAGTTAAATATATACACTTAGATGTTACAGCCAAACATATATTTCATAATTGCATTGATGCTTGCACAAAAAAATAGATAAAGGTGCTGACTTTAAAACAAAAGCAGATGATTTTTTTTTTCTTTAAACAATTCCGAAAGCAGATCGGAATGTAGATCAAATAAATAATAATAATTTTATTTTTATTAAAAAATGAAATCTGAAGATTTTAGATTTGAAATCTAGGAAACCTACTATGATACCAGATGTTAGAATCTTGGAACATCCATCCAAAAATTTATGATTTCATATGCAACAAAAGCAAAAAATAAAATATATTTTATTGACTTGGTAAAATACATACTAATTGGAATGGAACTGATCCATGAATTGTTTAGGCAATAACCGATTTGCAAGTCTTAACCACAGAGTGTGGGCTTCAAGAACAATACAACACCTTTTGCTTTCAAATCTGGGACATAGAGAAATTCTCTTCCCTCTGAAATTAGTTTGTTACCCTAAACCTAAATATAATGTAATATTTATAATAGGGTTTGGTGGACCATTGAATCAACTTATATATCTGGGCCAATAATTAGCCCATATTAGTTCAATGATCCAACTTAATTAAAACTCTAGTTTGCTTATCTAGGTTTAATTCTAACATATAGTGCAGTAGAAAGATATTCAGATGACCAAGTTTACCTTTTGTTATGTACTACAGGAGCTTGGCTCTTATTATCGTGGTTGTTGTCATTCAGATTACAATTCTGCTTCTTGTTTATAAAAAAAAAAGGTAATTGTAGTCAATTTTGCCTTTGTCTCTTATCTATCTAAAAATGGCTTCCACAAGAAGTAATGATACCATTTGTCTCCTAAATGTTGAATAAATTATTTTTTGATAAGTTATTTTTATTGTAGAATTATATATATATATATATATATATATATATATATTTTTAATGAGGTGATTGCAGAGGATACAAGTTCATGTGCCTTTTTAGAGTTAAACTTTGGTGGATTATACCACGAGTAGGAAAATTGGGGGTGAAACTCCAATGGAAACTCAAATGCTTCTCTTGGAAGCAAGAGAAGAGTATGCCATCCATGATGAGAATTCTTCTAATCCAACCACTGAAAACACATTCTACATTCTGTTCTTACCTATATTGGATGGACATTTTCAAACTAGTTTGCAAGGGACTCCAAAAAATGAGCTCCATGTCACAAACTTAGTCTTCCCACTAAATCTCAATGCGACACTTAGACAACTCACTTCTCGGGATGTTACTAAGTCGCTCCCACCTGCCTTGCTTGTTATGTTCTAGCTTCACCCACGCCCTGTGTCGGGGATAACTCCACAAGAGTAACACTTCAAGAAAAAGCAAACTCTCTATTGAAAAAGGAACTCTATACAATGCTTAGAGAAGCTCTCAACTTGGTGGTTTGCAAATGAGGCCACCCTCTCTGTATATACACATCTATGGAAGTGTGTAGAACCTTTGAAGATTCTCTACAAATCAAGAGAGTTCTAGAGTGTTCTACCATGTAAATGTATTTACAATAGGTCTCTAGAAGAATCTAGGATAATCTCTTACCTTCCATACTCATCCACACAAGTGTGGACTTCTCCCAAATCTTCTAGAACCTTCCACATTCTTCTAGCAAGGGAGGTCTCTCCAAATCTCTAGAATCTTCGCTCCTCCCTATATAAACCCCCATAGGGTCATTTGCCTCCATTTGATCAAGAGAGGGGCTCTCCATGAGTGAGGGTGTGAGACATGTGGAGGTGTTCTGATTTCTGCACCTCAGGGTCGATCTCTCTTATGGCAAAAGGCAAATAATCAAGTGAAGCCAAAGATGAAGTCGAGACCAAGGGGGAATCACGTGAGGAATAATGGGTGTTCCTTCGATCTGAGGTACGCTAGCCGATCAGTAGAGGAAGTTCGTATGTGTCTATGGGCATGCGTATCAGGAGTTAGAGGCGAGCTTCAATGGTGCGCATAGGAGTGTTGGGGAGATGCTTGGGAGTCGAGGCATTTATACCCGAGTGAGCGCGAGGCAAGTGCGGGGTGTGGGTACCATGGCTTTTGGCCCAACATCCCTATTCAGAAGGCCCAGACGGACCAAAGCCTACAAGATGACCAAATATCCTCAAACGAACATGGACTTGAATGCTGAGGTGGGTCAAGCCTCCGGCTCATGAACCATTCAATCACGCCAAAGGCCTACACACACCGCACGGCATATCTTCCTCGGCCGCTACCATCTTTAAGAAGATAGCCGGGCCAGTCCTCGTCTCGAAAGATTATTTTCCTAGTCAAGCTCGGCTCTAAGAAGATAGCTGCCTAATGATTTCCAAACCTGATTCATAGCTCAAGAACACATCCTCTCATAAACCACTCGCATAACCACCCTTAGGATGGTCAAACAATCCTTGAGGCGGAAGATTCGGGTGACTTGGCTATCCAAAAGGAAAAGCGGTTGATGCGCAAATAAAGCGCCCTCCTCCCTTCCGTTTTGGAAATCAATCACCCATTTTCCATAAAAAGTGGATCATCCTCCTCATTCATAAATAAGAAAGGAATGACAACAGGTGAGGAGGGAATATCTTTCTGATAAGCAAACATATTGACTATCACTATTTCTCTCTGGCTTCAACTTAAGATCGGAGAGGCGGCCCGACACCCCACCGTGTCTTGTTTTTCGTAGTCCTGCCGCCAGCATGTTCAAGATCCAATGATTCCGGCAGAATCTAGAGACAACAACAGGCCGCTCGCGGGAATGACCAAGCAAAAAAGCTTACCGGGCGACGCGTAAGGGTTGGCCACGCCGCTATCAAGCGATCCTCCATACCTGAAGCCTCGAGTTCCCAAATACCATTCGCCTGCCTGATCCTATCGCTATGACCAGCAACCCAGCAAATCAGTCCCTTGAGGACCAGTTTCTTCGCTAGCGTCAAGATATGGAAACAAAGCAAGAAGAACAAGCTAGACAGATGGCTGAGTTGTAGAGCCATGCTGACGTCTACAGCAAGACAACGATCACCTACGGGCCCGCTTGGAAGAGGATTGGGGTGAGAATGCACGAGGGAGTAGCCATCCTACACCCCCGATCAAACAGAATAAAGGCAAGGAGCCCATCTTGTCGGGTGACAGTGATGCAACAGCGGATGATGAGTTATCCTCTGGTAGTTCTTCGCTTCCTGATTTTCCACCCCCAAAGAACAACGTGGAGGCTGAGTTAAGAAAAAGGCCATCGCGTTGTTCTAGTTGTTCCACACGGCATGCCTCGCGAGCACGAAGAGAAACTGGGTGTGAGAGGACGAAGGCCGAGCAGCCCCCGAAAAATACCCACGTGGCATGTGGGCGCAGTACCACACTTCTGCCTGCGATCCTACCTTTGTGGCTTCGCACTCCGCCCTCGCCACGCCCGCATTCACCGCTCGGGACCTCGAAGACATATCCTCCCCGTCGGGTCAGCACATCTTCGAAGCATAAACCGGCCGCTGGCTTCTGCCATACCGCTTCGCTATATGCGATGGCTCTTATGATCCATATGACCATATACTGCACTTCAATCAGGTAATGATAATCAATGCAGGAGACGACCACCTATTATGCAAAGTGTTCCCTACCCGCTTGAAGGGGCCCGCCTTGGCTTGGTTCCATAAACTCCATCGAGATCTATATCAACTGCCATTCAGTTGAGTCAATGACTTGTTTCCTGGGGTACATGTGCTCAGCTGATGAAAGGAAATACTGGCTCTTTCAAACTATCTTCAAGAGGGAGGACGAGTCCATCCGCGATTTCACCAAAAAATTTGGGGGGGCCGTCCAACAGATTGATTCTTACAACATGGATGTGGTCCTCCAAAATTTCCGGAGGAGCTTTGGGGCGACCACCCCATTCTTCTACTCACTATCTCTGGATCCACCTGTGACAATGAAAGAATTGTATAAACGGGCGGATAAATATTCAACATTGGAGGACAATATTCGGGCAGCCTCTAAACTGTGATGATCATCGCCCAAAGCAACAAGCCGGCCACCAAGGGACATTCTTAACAAAAAGGGGAATTTAATGAAGAACCAGAAATGCCTCGACCAAGCAGAGAGCGCAGGGACCCCGCAGCTTACCCCCTCGAACATCTCTTACAAATGCACTCCTCCCTCTCATCCAGATCACCGCACTTCAAATGGCCCACACTAATTCCTCGTCGATCCCAAGACAAAGGCAACCGCCTTTAAGATGTATTTACCATTGCGGACCGAAGCATGAGACTAACCAATGTCGTAAGCTTGAAATTTTGGTGGAAATAAAGGACCGTATGTGCACCTCAGAGATATGTTCAGAGATTTGTCCACAGAAATGAGGTCGCCCGTAATTGAAAAGAATAGCGCCCGCAGCAGCTCTCGCCGAGCCTCTCGCCCACCATAAAATACATACCGCGGTCTTGGCTGATTTACCAAAGACGTCTGCCAAAAGAAGGCCGTTACAAGTTTAACACAACCCGAGCTCTGCAATACCGCCCACATCCGGATAGCGTGAGAGTACAATCAACCAATTGACGGCCCCATATCCTTTCCTCCTATTAACCCGTCCAGGGTCATTACTCTGCACCACGATGCACTTGTACTTACTTTATGTATTAAATTTTTTTATGTGCACAGAGTACTAGTTGACCTTGGTAGCGCAATGACTGTTATTACAATTCGTCTGCCTTCAAAAAGATGAACACTTCTTTGACAAACTCAACCTGCGGAAGAATCCTATTTGGGTTTCTTAACAAGGCAAACCATCAGAACGATGGTGATATCGTTTCTCCCTGGCTGGCATAAGCAAAATATAGTCAAGCAAGTCTTATTTTCAATTGGCGAGGACCTGGGCCTGTACAATGCCATTGTTGGCTCACCTAGCTGCATGCGATAAAAGCTATGCCCTCGACCTACCATCAAATGATCAACTACCCAACTGGGCTTAAAAGTAAGCTGACTCTCTGAGTGCTCGCCAGCGGTTTAAGCAATGCTACCAACCGGCCGCGTGCGTTGAGAAAACTAAGCTTCCAAACCAACCTCAAGACCCGTGACTTAATAGTAATTACGAGCCGCCCAGTAGCGGGAAAAGAGGATGTGGGCAGACAACTAGGACCCCTAGTATTAATATACCAGAGTGTGGCTGGATAAATTCACATACGGCGCTCCTCCTATCCAGTGGGGAGAAGGAACAAGTATTGCAAGTCCTGCTCCGTAATATGGGTGTATTTTCCTATACTCACCCAGACATGGCCTGCAGGTGCATTAACTCGTACACGCCTCTCATAATCAATAATCCCTTTCTGGCCAGTTTGGCAGTGTAAAGTGAGGTGTTTCCACCTGCATCACATCGTTATTCAGTGTAGGTGGATAATCTTTGAAAGCAAGATTCATCGTGAGATAAAGTATCATCCGAAATTGTCACAATGTGTAAGCAGTAGTACCAAACAAAGGTGGAAAATTTTGGGGAGGGAAGGACTTATACAGATCTCAACGAGGCATGCTCGAAAAGACAACTCTCTACCCCGTATAACTCCAGATTGTCGATCAGCCTGCTTAGGCATGGATGTCATTTAGCCCGGATGCCTTCTGATATCATCAACGCATCCGCGACGCTTAAAACAAAGATTCATCACCGCATCGTCGCTCGCTATAATGTGATGTCGCTTAGTTAAAGAATGACGGGCAACGTATTGCAGGTTACGACCATGATGTTCAAACCGCTTACTTAGGAAAACCATGGAGGTTTACATTGATGATATGTCAGTAGTCCAAGGAACGCCAGACCATGCCGAACACCGCAGCAGGCTTTTGAGCTCCTATGGCTTACTGCGTATGAAGCCAAACCCAAGCAAGCGCCAAGGCCGGCCGCATTCTTAGGTTTCGTGACTGACGGAATAGGCCAACCCCCGGCCACTTCAAGCTATTTTGGATTCTACCCGCTTCTGTAGAAGAGGGCATCGCTTAATCGGGGTCATCGCCTCCTTGGGGCGAAGCGATCTCTAAGCATAAACCGTCTAAAGTCATTTGCTACCCTTAAGGGGACTAACCGAGTCAGGTGGAATGAGGAATGTGATGAAGCCCTCACAGCTATCAAACACTACCTTGTAAACCTCCACCCTTTCCACGGTCATAAACACCTCTTGTATACTTCGCGTAAAATCTGTGCTATCCTGCTTAGGCTTCAATGCCTCTAACAACGAACTATAGAATATGAGGGCCATCCTAGCTGGGATCTCCCAATCCATGAACATCAGGTCAGTTTGATAGGTTTCGATTCGATGTGATTCTCAGTTAGTGGTAGGGCAGGTAAACAAAGAATATGAGTCGTGAGACCCGAACGGCAAAGTACGTCCTCGCTACAACGCTGGTAGCTCTTCAACGAAGCTCTCAACACATCCCGTGGATCGCAATGAGAAAGCGGAAGCTTTAACCGTCGTAGCTACTTCTCTTCTGATGACAGAAATAGTGTTCCTGTCCATCTATTATCAAACGGATGCTTCAATTATCACTACCCGGGTAAGTCAGGTGTATGAGCTCTCCCCTTCCTGGATGGACGGGAGAACTCCAAAATGAAAGGAACAAAGCTAGAAAGATCCAAATCCAGTCAGCCAAGTTCTCTTTGGTTAATGGGAAGCTATTTAAACGATCCCTAAACGGGCCGTACCTAAAGTGCTTAACTACCAAACAGGGACAATATCTATTGGTCAAACTACATGAAGGGATATGTAGGAATCAATAAAAAAAGTTTAACATCAAAACACGTGTTCACACTCAAGGGTATTATTAGCCAACCATGAGATTTGACGCCCCCGACTACGTACGAAAGTGTGATCGATGCCAGCGACTAGCCCCTGTCTTGAGATCACCGGCTCAGGATTTAATTTCCATCACAAGCCCTTGGCCTTTCGCTTCACGTGAATTGAGATAGTCGCGTCGCCCTACCACCTTGGCCTGCGTTATTGCCAGTAGCCACCGACATTTTAGCGCGGATGGGAGGCTAAGGCTTCGCATCAATTAAAGATAAGGATACGTCACTTAGTTCATCCGAAGAATATCGTTTCACCGCTCGCATACCCCGATCAATCAGACGTACAACGCACTTCAATTTGATAGCCGGGCATACGAGAACTTATGCTAGGAAATTAAATTAAAATCTATACTTCCGCGATATTTGCAGAGTAACGACCAAGTAGAAGCTTCTAATAAACTCACACCGCCTTAAAGAAGCGATGACTTGAAGCAGCGAAATGGCGACGAACTCCTGGCAATTTTCTTGGGCCTATAAAATGAAAACCCCCAGGCCAACCGGCATCTCCCCCTTTGCGCTCATTTATGGGATGGAGGCTATAGTCCCAACAGAATTCGGCATGCCCACACTTGGAATTGATATACCCGAGCAATCAAATACCGAATATGTGACTAAAGACTTGACATGGCGCATTTAACCGCGCGAGGCAATTGGCCGTGCGTACTAGCAAGCAGTACCACCAGCTAGCAAACCTATATAATGTACGTGAAACCCCGACGTTTCAGCCAGGGACTCCGGTACTAAGAAAAGTTTTTGAGAACATAGTCGATCTGTCAGCCGAAAATTTTTAGCCAAACTGAGAAGGACCTTATATTGTTACACGAGCCATCGAATCTGGATCATATTTATTAGATAAGCTGGACGGGACACCTGTACCTAGAATGTGGAATGTTATGCACCTTAAAAGGTACTATCAATAAAGCATGATTCAATCCTTAACTATATTCCCGTCTCAATTCTTCTTTATAAAGTTGAATGGAATTCTTTGTCCCTCACCCAGAGCCAAGTATGGTTGATGCCAATTTGTGCCTCATTACAAAGCTTCGGATAAGGTTGATGTCTATTTGGCCCGATTATGGATGATCTTGGCCCGGTTCATAACAAAGCCCGAGTAAGGTTGCTGTCCTACCAGCCCAGTATGGTTGATGCCCAATTGGTTCATTACAAAGCTCGGATAAGGTTGATGTCCTGTCGACCTAGTATGGTTGATGCCCAATTGGTTCATAACAAAACCCGGGTAAGGTTGTTGTCCTACTGGCCCAGTATGGTTGATGCCCAGCTAGTTCATTACAAAGCCCGGATAAGGTTGATATGCTACTAACCCAATATGGTTGATGCCTAGCTAGTTCATATGGCTTGCAGGTAGGTTGTTGTCTGCGATCCAGTATGGTTGATGCTTAAGCGGTTCATAACAAAGCAGGAGTAAGGTTAGTGTCTTCTGAGCTGGTAGTTGATGCCTAAGCGGTTCATTACAAAGTGCAGGTAAGGTTCTTTGTCCCTCACAGGCCCGGTATGGTTGATACTAGGCGGTTCATTACAATTCCGAGTAAGGTTGCTGTCCTACCAGCCCAGTATAGTTGATGCCCAACTAGTTCATTAAAAAACCCAAGTAAGGAGGCTCTAGAAGGGGGGAGGGGTAAATGAGCCTTGACTACCGGAGTGCTCATTCGGACTTGATCTATGTCCTACTCAAGGAACATTTTGCCTACCCGGCTAAATGAACTAAACCACATGATTCAACAAAGAGAAAGCAACAACATCAAATTTGTAAGCAACACACTCTTTATTCTGAAACTTAGTTACAAAATAACATAAACTGAGGATATAGGGCATGTGGATTCCAGCTAGCGGAGTGAGGGCTCATTGCCCGGCCAGCCTCGATAGAAGGCAGCTTGCTCACCTCGATATCAGCCTTAGGGCTGCGTAGGGAACCTTCATGTGGCGGGACAACGCCAAGGGGCATCGAGGGTTGATGAAGAACTCTGAGAATAACTACTTAGACGTGTCCGACATCCCGTCTGGAACCTCAAGTTGGCTTCCACAAATATTATGTCCAAAAGCACAACATCCATACCCATAGTTGAAATCACGTTGAAGCTCTCCTTATAAGCCTCATCCTGGACCTTTTTCTATTTAAGGGCCTCCGCTCGGATAACGGACACTTCATCCTTACAAGTCCTGAATTCTTGAAGTAGGGAGACTCGTTCGATGGCCAGACGACTAGCCTTGTCTTCCGCCTTCCACCTAGCCTCTTCTGAAACTGCTAGGGAATTTTGGACCCTAGCTAACTCAGACTCCACTTTCTCCCTGGCATTCCCCGCCGTGTCAGCGTCCGTGCAGGCCATTGAGGCTTCGTAGCGAGAGGAGGCCTCTACCCGGGCTACCTTCTCGGCTCCTTCTTTAGCCTCTTTCTCCCAACGCCAGGAGCTTGACTTTGCTTCAACTAAAGAAGCACCTAACGTCCTATGGTTAGAAACAGCCGATTGAGTGTAGAGCCGCAACCTCTCCACATCCCTCCGCCGAGACTGGAACTCTCGGTGCTGGAAAGTCATGTTCCGGTTGGCCGTAATAACCTGCCAAAGAACGCATTAGAATAAAATAATAGCTAAGAAGTGGTACTAGAACAGTGCATAGCAATTATGAAAATCGACTCCACCGGCCCGGATAAAGTTACGGTTATGTGATGGCGTGTAAATGTACACGACCACTGCTTTGAGATCTTCCTTACAAGCATAGGTTGGGACTGAGACAGTGTCTTCTTCACCCTTCCCCTTGGCCTGCGTAGCTACCGGCATCTGAAGTAGGGCCGGATATAGTTGTTCCATATGGGCGGCTAGGGATTTGCCCCGATTGAATGGCTTCCAACGATTAATAATATCCACGAGCACCTTACAGCCCGGGAGCGATGCTTCCTCATAAGAGAACTGGCCACGTGGAGGAATGTAAAGTCGGCGATCGGTTGGGCATAGCGACCTACTACGCCCATCGGGTAAATGTAACATGCGGCCAGGCTAGGAACCTGCTCCGGGGGAGTTCCCTCCTACACCTCCGCATGAGTTAGGGAGACCTCTCCCTAGGCTCTCAGGGCGTAGCCTCGGCCCAGGGTGGCCATGAAGAGTCCATCTTGAAGCGATGCGGAAGGACAATTGCTTGCATATCTGAACCCTCGCCGGTTGGGTGTTGTCAAACTCCTAACCACTTAGATTAGCATCGGTCGCGCGCTTGAAGCCTAACACCTCACTTGTCTTTAGGTGTCTGAAGTTATGAGCAGATCGACCATCTTGTCCTTCTCTTCTTCCTCTTTGCTAGTAAAGGGTGGCTAGATATTAGGGAAACCCAAGGGATAAAATCTTCCACCCCTCGCTCCAGGCGCTCTTAGCCGTTCAAGCACCCGCCTTCCCTTCTTAGATGCTTAAGGGGTAGGACGGGAATCCTTTTTCATAAAAGGAAGACACTTGAAACAACTACCCCTATCAACCTTCTTAGATGCTCGAAGGGCAGGGCCGAAATCCTCCCTAGCCAAAGAAGGTTGCCCGGCCTGGGTACTAATCACCAATTCTCGACCAGCCGTCTCGGTCTCGGAAGTCTTGGCTGGAGACGAGCTGCCCGGGGTTAAATTCAGAAGCTCGACAATAAAGAAATGTTTGCCCTCCACTATTTATGTGGGAAGAGGACGTGGAATAACTAGGAGAATATAGGGAGAGGGACTGCGACTCAACTCACGAAGATTCCTCCTTTATTAAGAAATTCGTTATGTGGACATTCAAAAATCTACAACAACTTCTGAATGTTCTTGAAGCTAGCTTTCTTACTTGGTTACCATCTACACCTGCGCTATTTTCCTTGCACGAAAAAGTATTTATTAAGAAAATACGTAGGATAGACGTCTGATGACAGCCACAAAGTCCCATAACCCAGACCACGGGAATGACGTGTTCGGTTTTAAAGTAAACGGGAGGTCGAGGAGAGCCGAGGGTCCTAACAAAGTCCTCTGGCAGGAATGCGCCCTTTTCCTCGGTCTTAGGCAGAGTCGGTCTGGAACAAATTACGAGTCAGGGCTCTAGGCCAGACGGGGATAAGTGACCTCAGTGAGCTAGCTTCAAGTTATAAATAAAGAGATTTTCCTGCTTGAAATATCAGTTGGTAAAGGAGGTTCAATACGCTACACCTAGTAAGGATTCGAATAACGTTCGGATGGATAAGAGTAGGCAGGGCTCCAGAGAATGAAGGAACTTCTTGACCAGAGGCGAAATGGGGAAACGGCTTGTTTCTGGCTGCTCCTAGGAGTAAAATATCTTGCACCATTTTCGCACCAACCGATTGGATTGATCGGTTTGTCCGTGTGAAAATCGATATTGTCAGGAATTTGGAAGTAAGATCTTAACTCCTCCATGGACAGAGAATAAATGATGCTGCTTACAGAAGGCGTATCTCGGCCAGGCCCTCTTCTGCTCCCAGCCTGACTAGTAGAAGTCTCTTCTTGACCTCTCGACATACTGCAAGCAAACAACATCAAAAGAATAAAGGAAAAGAGAATCAGTTCCATGCTATAATACCAAACTGGTAAAAGGGCGAGAATGCACATGACCCTACCGAACTAGGGAAGAACCCCTCTCAGTTCTAGCGTGTCCAGTAAATACCCTCCTATGTTCCTGTCACCAGAAACATGTTGGCAACTGGAATCTAACGTACCCGGAACAAAAACAAGGCTTACATGGAAGATAGGGGAAGACAAATGCCTGAAAAAAAACTATCTACAAAACACACAACCTTATGGTGAGGTATTGGTAGAATCTCTTGAACGGGAGGGAAACAAGAAAATGGTGTAGACACGATGGGAGCGGGTAAAGTCCAATTATGACTCCCTAAGAACAAGGAGTCTAGCACCTACGGGTGCATTAAATGCGTCGCTGACTCATCACCCTTCCAAATGATTTTAATCCTAGTGACGCTTATCGGCTGGGGGCACGATAAACAAATGTGGGCTAAGCTCTTGAGCCCCAGGCTAGAAGCCCTTATTACTCTGATGGGCCAGTTGGGCCGAACAACCAAGATGGGTCAAGTCAGGAATCGTAAGGGCCGATCCATTCTATAATACATCGAACGCCATAACCTTTGTCCCAAGGGGTTAGTTCGCTCTGATGACTAGTTAGCCGAATACGATAAAAATAAGGTGAGCAAAAACGCATAAATTTCAAGAATGTAATTTCATTTATTACACCAAAAGGCGTTCATAATTACATAACAACGCTTACAACCAAGCAATCATACTAAGACAATTACATAACCCATCCGGGCTGAAAACTAAGCCTAAGAAAGAAGAAAAAGTTGAAGAAGAGGCTAAGAAAGAAAAGGAAAAGCCCCAACCGCAAAGGCTAAGAAAGAAGGTATGAAAAAAGAAAAAGCTACGTAGCCTGTGATATGATTCTGACACTTATGCCGGAGAAAGGGGCCATACAAGAGCTTATCGGTTGTGCGTGGATATATAAAATTTCATCTGAGTTTAAAGCACCTTTGAGGGACATATAAGGCTCGAAAATATCCCTCGAGAGATAATTGCTTGCGGCTCCAAGCGTTCATTGTGGCGGAGTCGGCCAGACAATCGGAAGCCCGGTCGCGGCAGCATCGACCGCGTCTAGCCATACACTTCCACTGAAAACTCAAAATCATCCAATAGAACAGAAGAGTCCATTACCCTGCAGTCTTTTATAAGAGTTACAAGCCTCTAGGAAACCCCAAAAGTCGTATTAAATGTGTTCCTACAAATAGAAAACCCCCCAGAAACGTGCACATTGAAACACACGAGCATTAATGGTCTCCCATTCCCAACAACCATCAGGTTCAGGATACGGTATTTTTCCAACCGAGGAAGACTGGTCTCCCCAACCGAAAAAGAGGGGCATTATGGGTACCATGGCTTTTGGCCCAGCATCCCTATTCAGAAGGTCCAAAAGGACCAAAGCCCATAGGAGGCCCAAATATCCTCACATGAACATGGACCTTAATTACGTCTTGAAGCCCAGCTCATGAACCATCCAATCACAGCAAAGGCCTATAATCAATAATTGCCCGAGCACATCCTCACCTGGCTGGCTGCCGTCTCTAAGAAGATGGCTAGTCAAGTCCTTGCCTGAGCACATCTTCTCCTAATCGACTGCCGTCTCTAAGAAGATGGCCAGCCAATGATTTCCCAGCTGATCCCTTGCAGCTCAAGAACACATCCTCTCACAAACCAAGCACGTAACCACTCTTAGGATGGTTAAACGATCCTTGAGGCGAAAGATTCGGGTGACTTATCTATCCAAAAGGAAAAGCGGTTGATGCGCAAATAAAGCGCCCTCCTCCCTTCCGTTTCGGAAACCAATCACCCACTTTCCATAAAAAGTGGATCATCCTCCTCTTTCATAAATAAGGAAGGAATGACAACAGGTGAGGAGGGAATATCTTTCTGATAAACAAACATATTAACTCTCTCTATTTCTCTGTTTGACTTAAGCATCGGAGAGGCGGCCGACACACCCTCGTCGGTGTCTTATTTGTTTTGCAAGTCCTTGCTGTCAGGTTAATGCTCCGACGATCCGATGACTCCGAGAATCTAGGAGACAACACGGGGATCTCGTCACGAGTTTAGGACTAGACTATGAAGAAGGCCTACCCTATGCAAACTGGTCGGAAGCTGGAGCCGCTTTCTTGATGAGCCCGAGGCAGGGCAAAACTAGTTAGCATGGAGTATGAAGATGGAAATGTGGAAGGCTAGGTTCCTCGACAAGGTGTCGAGAGAGGCTGTCGCACGGGCCATGCCACTGTGAAAAGTTAGGCCCGTGACATCCAGCTCTATGTAGAAACTAGTAAGCCCAATCTTCTCCATATCATTAGCTTCATTGATTTTCTCTCTATAATGACTTGAATTTGATGTAAATGATTCTCAAGTGTCTCACCCAGAATTATAGTAGGCTAAAGCTAAAATTTGATCATTTTATTATGATCATAACAATAATTATCATCATCATTATTTATTGAGTAGAAAAATCTGGAGGGTGGGTCTGGGGAGGATGCACTTGGTATGTTTTTGTGGTACATTTGTGTACATTGTGTTACTTCCGTATACTCTTTCATTGAATTTGTTATTAATACAATTGATTTTTTCCTATAAAATTTTAAGGCAAGTATTGGCCTATCTATACTTAGTATCAAAATAAAGTAACCTAAGTAATAGTCATATGACTTTGTCCCTATAGAAAGAAAACTGGTTTGGTTCTCCTACAACTTAAATTGAATTTTTTACTCCACATAGATAAACTAATCTTATTGAATTTTGCAACTGTTTTGACCTGAGACATGATAAGTTGTGTTCCATCCATAGTTCATTTAGTTGCCATATATTTAAACTTAAATTCTCGCTTCTGGTCTTGATATCTAATTCTTGCCATTTATGTAAACCTCAAGATCATCTTTTCTCTCAAGTAATTTATTATTATTATTATTATTTTATCATTATTGATGGATTTCCATTTGGCATATCCATCTCTTACCCTTCTCAAAAAACCTATAAAAAAATCATTATTGACGGATTTCCATTTGGCATATCCATCTCTTTCCCTTCTCAAAAAACCTATAAAAAAATCATTATTGACATTTAAGCCTTCATTATACAATTTAATTTTCCTCCTCAAGCCTTCGAATTTTTTCCCATGTTATGGTCTTCTAGATGTGACATGAAACTTTTTGTTTGTTATTTTGATTTACGCAATGCTTGGGATCTGAATCTCATTTTTGTTGTATATGGCTATGTGGAACTTGAGATTGCAAGAAATAGGAATTTGAATGGGAGTGTGTGTGCAATTTTATCCAGTTCATGGGTCTTGAGAACCTTTTGATTAAAAAAAACTGTCATATCTATATGTAATTTTAATTATTTAATTGGTGAATCTTAGTGACCGAGTCTATTAGTTTGATGATTGGATGCAATTGGGATTCGTTTGAGAATTTAGGTAGTTAATAAGTAAAATGTTATATCTTCTCAAGTTTGATAGCTTGAGATTGATCTAATACTACAAATTCCACTCTTTTGCCTGGCAGAATCAACCGTGATCACACAATGGACCAATCTTCTCTCATCATCTATTGATCTTAGTTATGTCATGACCTATATCAGTCATAGTTTTTTTCAGCACCAACAATATCCATGTGTAACATGGATGCAGGTGCATGGGCACCTTGACAGCATTAATGTTGCAAACCTTGTAATACTATGCAGCCTTTTTTTTAGCACTTACGTTGGATTGGAACTTGATTCCTCATTTTTTGAACTCTTTTTTTCTTTACTAACAAACTCTACAATTCTTATTTTAGAGAAAAATATGTTTCCTTGATATTGATTACATGCACGAGTCTTAAAGGGACTTTCCCCTGAAGAAATGACAACAAATATTTACACAATAGTGGATGTTCTTCATCACATTCATCTCGAACTGCAACATGGACTTTCCTTATAGGTTCATTCATTTTGCCTAGTTTTTTTTTTTTTTTTTGCATGTCTAAGCATAATGGGCTCCGTAATTTTGTTTAGTTCAAGCTTTCCATTTGGTATTTCTATTCTTTTTTTCAAGACCTTTTATAAAAAGCTTGTACAAACCTTGCATTTTTCATTTAGAACCTTAAGCTACTCCGTTGGATATTTTGCTTCTATCTTGTTACTACTTTAGAATTTTGTTCTTACCTTAAACATCTTTTTGGAGAAGAAGGATGATATTAGAAGATAAAGCATATCCAAAATTTTTGTATTTTTGTAAAAAAATTCTTAAAATAGGGGTTGTAGTGCTTCCTGAGTTTGTGGTGCAAGTGTCTAATGTTAGCATCCTTATACTGTTGTCAATTGCTAAACATTTATGTCAGCAAAATACTCAAGAACTAGTTGTCTGGAACTTCATAGGCAAGTACTTCAGCAATATATATATATATATATATATATATATTTCAAATGTGCTTTTTCCTTTTCAAAAAATGGAGGACCTTGTTTGAGTTGTTGAATGGGGGTTTAATCTTTTCCTCTTCATTTAAATATTTTTGGTTTAGGTTTGCTATTTCTTCTTTTATCTAGTCACATGGCTCCTCTACGCTTTGTGAGATATCATATAAAAGAGTTCCTAATCATTTTCCATTTTCCTTTTTTAAAGGATCTGATGAAGAATTTGAACATACAATCTTACTAACGTAGTTGTGGGGCTCAAAAGACCCCCTTTTTGTGTGAACATTGATAAAGTTAAAAGAAAATTCATACGTGTCTAAGAAGCTCCATACTTGTAGCATTCAGTTTTTTTCTAAGAAAAAAACATCAAATTGCTTACTATGAGGCCACAACTTATACCTTACAAGGCACATGGTATGGACTCTTTAGTCCTCTAACTCAATTAGTATATAATTTATTTTATGCCTCACTCAGAATACCCTCTTAACCTTGTTCACAGATTAAAATAATTTATCTTATGCCATTTGGTTGTGACATTATTGGGTCACAGGTCAATAAGATCTTTGGGTTTGGCTATGTTGTTTAGCCGTGTGCTGGGTTGTTTCAACTTCCTTCTTTGAGTCCTTATGTTTTATCGAGTTAGGTTTCTTTTCCTTGTTTCCCTTGTACCCCTTTGAGTTTTGTGGCCTTTCTAATGAATTATTTAACTATGAAAATATATTTTCTGTGCTGACATTTTTTTTTAGGTTTTAAATGATCATGGATCATATGTAGTAGCAATATGCAATGGAAGATAGAAGAACGTGAATTTTCTATGTGATTAAGAAGGAGACACAAGTTAATTAATTTCAACCTAACCTATCAACTTCTTTAACATTTATTTATATCATTACCTTTTTGCAACATGTATTTGTTTTCTTATATCAATTTGGAAAGTTATTTTTTTTAAAAGCAAAGAATATAAAAAATTGGTGTTTGTCCGTAATGCATATAACATTTTTCCAATAGTTAAACTAAGTTATTAATTATATGTATGTTTTTAGTTCTTTTTTTCTCATTTTTGTTCTCTTTTGCTTTTCAAATGTTTAAATTTTATTTGCTTATTGTATTTGTTATTAAAATATCGCATCTAACATATGTTGCTTTCTAGATTTTGATTGCTAGGGGGCCGGTTCGTAGCTAAAAATGCTATGGGGCCTGTGATTCACCAGTACTCATTTGCTTTCTTATGTGCTGCAATTCTATGATGCTTTTCCACTTGATAGTTTATTTAATTATTAATTAGTTATATTTGTTTATGTGAAATGGCTTATCCTAACTAAATAGCAATTTGATTTGCTAGTGTTAGAAAACATCATGGATGAAAAAGTCTACTTTGTATTGTCCTCTATGGTCAAGTTGTAGTAGTCTATTTTTATAGTTTCTTTTTAGAAGTTTTGTCTATCTAATACCCGTCTATGTGCGTTTGAAGAGTTGTGTTTGAGATGACTCATTTATATTGTGTTTCATTTCTTTTACTTATTTTTATTTTCTAAATAGTATGTTGTAGTTATTTTCATCATGCCTTTGGATGGTTAATGGTACCTAATAAAAATAAAATAAAAAATAAATAAAAGGGAGTAGCCATTAGACATATTTTTTTTAAATATGATTAAAAATAATGAAAAGTTAATTTGTCAGAAGAGCTTTTAAAAATAGTTTTAAAAAAATTGATGAACATAAAAAAAATTAAATAAAATTAAAAATTAAAAATGGCTTATCAAATAGACTATAGATTTCTAATTCTTTAATCAAACAACACATAAAATTTGAAAACAATAACTTTGATATTGGAAAGGGAATTGATTCCCCCCATAGAATAACAACGTGAGAGATAGTGCCATAAGTAATAAAATAAAAGCGGTCCCTTTCTCTTTTTCGTTTCCCCCCTCTTATATGCACAGGTTGGGGGTTACAAATTTAATGCTCATAATTAGGACATTTAAGAGAGCCCTTTCACTTTCTTATGTTACACATTCATGCATTCATTTGTACATTAATTGCTCCGTTATGTCTGTCCAAGTGACTGTAACGCATATGTGATGTTTCCCTCGCCCCATGCTCGAGGTGTCCATCTTAGCTTAGGGCCCTATGATGCCCAAGGTTACCACTCCTACCTCGTCATTCTTCTTTACCTGGCTCGAGCCTCCATGCCCTTAGGCAAGTCTAGCCCATATCACCAGTGTTTGTCCAATTCGAGGCCCGTCTTTCAGTTGCCTCAACACGTGCGTCAAGGTTTCTTTCATTCCTTGGCACTTGACCCGAGACATATCCTACTCCACTAGCCCCCTAACGCCTTTTTGCACTGCTAGGGTTGGGGAATGGCAGTAAACTTTTAGGCTCGTAGCTGCCTACCTAAACATTAAGGGTAACTGCATCAAGTCTCGTGCACCATCATTACACTATGCTGCTCACACCTAGCTATTCTAGATTTTCCCCCGGTCTTGTCTCGATCCGCAAAAACCATTAAATGCACCCTTCAATCTTCAATCTGCCCATTAGCTCAAATAGCCTCCATTTCTCCTTTCATTTGATTTTTCATGCCATTCTGCCCCCGCCTTTTCTAACCTCTGGTTCTCTTTCTCTATCGCCCTCGCTCTGTTCGCCGTCTACACTGTGGAATCAAGGAAAACTTTCTTGGTAATTTTCAAAAAATCCTAAATCTTCTCTTTCTTTACATTTTGTTTTTCCATCCTTTCTTTTATTATTTTTGTGTTTTTTTTTCTAGGCCTGATGATTTCCTCGATTGTCCTCCCAGGCATCATTCCGACAATGGCTTAGAGGAACTCACAGGATAGCCTATGGAAAACGTTCCACCAATGGTTGTGCGAGTGAGGAACCACCCATTTCACCGCCTACATCCGGGGAAGTTATCTCTAATGCCCGGATCAACTTGTGATATTACACAGCTCGAAGCCTATTGAAGAGCCTACCATAAAGATGCCTTTTTGGAGGAAGTATTCGCCTCAGTCGGCGTTGCCTTTGCAGCCCCTCCGAGCTCCCGAGTTCTGCTTTATATGGATACGGATGAACCATCTAATAACACAATCCACATTAGCGAGGGGCTGAGGTTCCCTCTCTCTTCAATGATTCACCAATTCCTTCATTACACATGTATCCACCCTGTTTATGTTCATGTGAACATCATTCGGGTTCTCCTCGGGGTGTGTATTGAACAAGAGGCTCGGCCTTAGGCTAGGCTTAGAGGAGGTGCTACTTGCCTTTATTCGCTGCATGGCTTTTAAGCAGGCTGAGTACTACCTCGTGGCCGGCCTTGACCACTTCACCTAGTGACCCAACTGCCGGGACACCAACAAAAATAAGCCTGAATGCGTGTTGGTGTTTGGTGCCTAGGAACGTCACCAAGGATCCTATCTTGAGGTTCGGTTCTGCTTCGTCTTCGACGGGTTAGTATGTCAGAAGCCCCATACTACTTAATTGCCCCATTCTCATCTTTTTTACCCTTGCTCTAACACCTGCTCGTGTTTACATAAGTACTCTAGGCCGAGGAAAACTGGTAGACGACTTGGCTGCCAACCAATTCAATGCCTTAGCCAGAGTTCTCAACCTCCCGAGCTCGAAAAGGGATTTCAAACCTCCTGTTTTCTACCTCAAATCTCCATGTGGTTTTTTTCGAGCCCGAGGATTTCATTGTCCCGTCGGTGCCTTGTTTACACTTTGAAGGCCCAGGGAATGCTCGTGCTAAGTAGCGCGTACTAAGTCGGCTTCTTACCTGCATCGCGGTTCTTTGTTGAAACTTCATTGAGTTTGGGCGAGCCGAAGGATATGGCGATGGCGGCGACTCTGATCTGCCTACCTCGTTGTAATCGCGAATGGGCGAGGTTAAAAGGGAACCGTCAATTCCCCCGATTAAGTCCACCCCAGCGTTCGTCCCTTTATTCTGGGAATGACTGCAGGGAGAAGTAAGGTTCTGGGTGGCCGCGACCAAAGGATCCATCGACCCGTCTCCACCTCGCCGATTTGGAGGCAACTGACCTCGAAGAATTACCAGGAGGTCGGCGACGGTATCCGTACCCGGCCGGTGTCGGCGCAAGAAGGCAAAGAAGCCACGTTGGGAGTGCGCACCTACCCTACCTTAAAGTGGATCTATCCTCATACATGGAAGCCTTGGTGGTGGATCCACACCTGTTTGAGGAACCACTTCTTCAAGACCCGATAGGTCTTTGACAGCGATGGAGCATGTGGGGTCGATGATTAAGAAGGTTCGACGCCTGCGAGAGTCGAAACCGCTTCGAATGGCGTCGCGGATAACCGCTACTCATGATCTTGTTTCTTATTCCTCGGTTTTCTTTCTTTCTTTCTAAATTGAACTTTCTATGCAGATGAGCACATTCAAGGTTTGTATGGCCAAATACTGTGACACACGACACCACTAACTCAATCGGCTCTCATATCTATGGGACGGTGTGTGGGAATTATATTCCAAAGCACAATACGAGGCCAAGGCCCTTGCTTTGAAAAGGGAGGTGGCCGAGCTTTGCCAGAAGCTTGTTGAGGTTACCAGAGAATTCTATATGCTAGGGCACCAAATTAAAAATGTCCCGCAGCTTGGGCAGAGGTGGCTAACTTAAAGCATGCTAATAGCGTGCAGCTAAGTATCCACCAAGTCGACGTGGAGTCCCACTAGGCCGAGATCCAGCACTTGTGGCACAGCATACCACATAGCTTGAAGCCAAGGATGCCTTTTGTGATGCCGAGAAAAACCGCGTGCTTGCCGAGCTGCAAGCCGACTACTAGTCTAAGCTACTAGCATTATACGACAAGCAATATGACTTGGGTTACTGGGCAGGCTACACAATCGGTGAAGGGGCTGCAGCGCAAGGTGATGGATTTAAGACTCCAAGGGACCTTCTTGAGTCGCCACAACAATTAATTCTTACCCCAGCCGACCAAGCCCTCCTCCGTCCCGCTGCCTAGTAAGGTAGTAAACACTTTAGCTGATGGAGGGTCTTGAGCCCCAATCTAACCCTAAACACTGACAGAGGAAGCCAGAATCCTACTTGTGCCCTTAAGTAAAGGTACATCTCGGGCTGCTGAAGTGCCTAGCCCGGGACCCGTCATAATTAACCTTGAAGAGGCTCCTACCCCTCCTTATAATGTACCATGACCAGCCCTGGGGGTCTATCCTGGGTATTTCTCTTTGGTTAATGGTACAGTTATTTCATCCCTATATGTTTTGAATGTACTAAGTGACTTTCCTTTATGTTTTTTGTGTTTCTAGAGTATACCACAAGACCATGAGTCTCCCCGACTATTGGCCTACCTTTAGGATGCTTTCTTTGGTTGGCTCACTGATGAGGAATGGATTCACCGGGCCTACACGAAGCTTCGAGGTTGCCCAAGTATAAGGCTCATCTCAAGGAAGTTGCTCGAGTACAAGGCTCATCTCATAGAGACCATCTCAAGAAGGTAGCTCGATTACGAGGTTGATCTCATGGAGACCCTCCCTAGGTGGTAGCACTGATCTTAAGCTCATCTCAGAGATATCTCGGAGGTAACCAGGTCCTGAGGCTTGGTGGTCGAAGTTTAAAGCGTGAGCGACTTTGCAAAAAAAAAAAAAAAGACCTTTCATACATCGGCGCATAGACGGCGCATAGAACACAAAATGCTATTGGAAATACCTTTTTAAATATAGGATGTTCCAGGGTCGAGGCTCCACCTCTCCCCCTGGTGACTGTATTCTATAGGCGCCTCTGCATCCTTTGTCAGTAATAATGTAGGGTCCTTCCAAATTTGGTTTCAATTTTCCTTTTTGATTCCTTAAAGTGGTTTGCTAAATGCCTTGAAGCAGTGACCCTCTTTACCTGGCCAGGTACTCAGCCATTCAAATGGCGGCCCATTCCCTTTTGTCCTCAAACTCATCCAAGGATTATATGAGTTTGGCAGGGTTGAATGGGCGGAGTGGTTCTAGCTCAAACTCGATGGGTATCTGCGCTAAAGATTAGGGCGTATAGTGTGTCCCTAATGGGCTACCTTAGAGTTGTTTGATAGGCCCAAAGGCCACTAGTAACTCATCCACCCACTTTCCCTTCGCCCTTGTCAAGAGTTTTTTCAAGTACCCGAGTAGTGTTTTGTTCATGACCTGCACTTTACCCGTTGGATTGAAATTGCAGGTGATAAGTAAACATTCTTGATTTAGTACTCAAATCTCCTTCTTTGGAACGCGCTAATGAAGCGTCTTTATTGTGAGATGAGTGAATGAGGAACCTAGAATACGCACTATGTTTTTACCTGGCTGAATGAGTTACGTTGCCTTAATGGGCATGAGCCTCCCTTTCATCCCTTGGTGAAATGTCCGATGTGACAGTATGAACTGTTGGCCAGTGGCTAAAGGCAAAGGACCCACAACATCTATACCCCACTTATAGAAAGGCTACAGACTTGTCACGAAGTGGATCGTCTCGGCTAGAACATGGATGATGTTGCGAGCCGTTTGGCACATATCAGCTGGGGCTTACGAACGCCTGCGACTCTTGCTTCATTGTCATTTAGTAGTAACCTGAGTTACAATTCGGTGAAAGCCTGACTTTCGTCTCGATGTCATTCACTGCATATGATGAACTTATCCACGACAGCAGCTCTCACGGTAAACACCGCAGTATAGCCAGGAAGGAATGATACACCCGCCGTTCATGATTGAGTACCTTGTTGCCCGGGCCTTCACCTTAACAACCTCGGCTCGGTTCTCAAGCAGAACTCCATTCCTTAGATACTCCATGATGGGGGTCATCCAAGACTACTAGGCCTACTTGCGGTCTATGGCCATAGTACCATACCTGAGATGAACTGCGGTCGTAACACTCGAGGGTCCACATTCTTGAGTCTGATGCATTGACTTCCCGAAGTTAGCTAAAGCGTGGTAATTTGATTTGTAAACCTAGGGATGAGCATTACTTGGACATGCTTAAACCCAGGCCAAAAGGGCTTGGCTATCGTGAATCTTATTCCATCTTTAGATTCTTGTCGTATTCCCCCCCATAGCTGCGGGAGCCACGGTTTAACTAAGGAAGTAACACCCGAAGCTCTATGGCAACTACTCAAAGACTCTTTTCCACCCTAAGCCTTAATATGGCTGCTTATTATTTAACCTTGTTGTTAGAGACTACGAAGGAAAGTTTGATTGCCTGCACAATAGCCAACACGTCAGGTGTCCTTAGGACATTCCAGCGCCTCCACCTTGGGCCAAGGATGATCCATTCGTCTCTAGCACCCATTTTTCGATTCCAACTCCTTGGTAATGCGCCTCGAATCTTTCCACAACGAAGTCAGCCAGCATCTGCCCCTTGATTGTTGTTCTATGTCGATATTCTATGTCAAACTCACTCAGTTCTATTGCCCACTTCAGAAGCCTCCCCAATGCGTCGGGTTTGTGGAGTATGGCCTTGATCGGCGAGCCCATGAGCACTACTATGGTGTGAGCTTGAAAATCACGGCTTAGGGTTTTTCTTTACGCCGTCGGTGCAACACCGCTCGGCAAAGTGCGAATCTGCGATAGTCTCCACTTCGGAGAGCACCCAGCGACATTTCACAAACAAAATGATTAGCTTTCTTAATATTATAATCAGATACTCACCCCAGGTTGTGAAGGCACCTGTCAAGATGGCGGGGAAGATGGTGTTTCTAAACGGAAAAGCTCTGCTTTACCTCTCCATGAATCAGTTGGGAGAGCAGCAAGGAAACCTGTCGTACTCTTCGCGAACGGACTTTATTACTAATTGGGGACCCGACACTGTGTCTGCCGCTTTTCGCGGCACGAAGAAGGCATGGCAGCTCATTGGATATGAATAAACTATTGGGCCATTCTGCTGGATGGCATTTATGTTCCGCCACATTCGCCAGGCGCGTCTAGTAACCAGAAGACAAAGTACCATGCTGATATCTCATACACTCTTCAGCTTGGCTATTGGAAGCCCGGCCTGGCTTAAGTAAAGAAAGCGTTTAGTAGTTGACCGCGATCCGGTCGCCACGATAAGTAGACGCCTCCCGCAGGTAAGCCAGGTGATCCTTTCGTAACCTAGGCTTCATCAGGATGTCATCGATGTAAACCTCCACGATTCTACCTAGCAAGGGTTCAAAAACCCAAGACATCATGCGTTGATAGGTGTCCCCGGCATTCTTTAACCCAAACGACATCACCTTATAACAATACATGTCGTATGGGGTTATGAAAGCAGTCTTTGGCTCATCGAGAAGGTACATTGGGATCTGGTTATAGCCTCAGTAGGCGTCTAGGAAGGACAAAAGCTCGTGATCGACTATCACGTCCATGATCTGATCGATCCAAGGTAGGGGGAAAGTGTCTTTCAAGTAGGCATTATTGAAATTGGTATAATCCATGCACACTTGCCACTTGTTGTTCTTTTTAATTAACAACCATTGGAGAACCATTAAATGCGGATCTCAGCAATGATCGACCTCAGTATCTTATCCACTTATTGCTTATCACCTCTTGCTTATTAGATGGAACCACCTCAGGCCTTTCTTAGAGTTGGCTTCTGACTCTCGCACACTGCTTGATGCTCGGCGGTCTCGAGAAAAACTCACGACGCATATGGCATGTGACCCAGCCAGCGTCGGCGAACTGCGAAGGAGAGACAATATGGAGGTGACCTCTTCCATGGCAAGCGAGGTTCCCAAGCTTACCCATAACTGTCGGGGAATTCGAACAAGGAGTTCATTGTCGTGCTTGGCGCTATTTCGGGGGTCCCGGGTCGGCCGCCCCATCGACTACGAAGCTTTGTGAGTCTCTCACATCGGCGAGACCCATGCGTGGTAAAAATGGTACGCATTGGCTACCGTATCTTCGCCCAAAATACATCCAGTATGTTACTAATGGTGCCCAAGAGTTGTTACATCACTCTTAATACAAACATATATTAAAATTAAGAACCGTACATGTTTTTACAAAATAATATAAAAGCAGCGTATCGAACTTTTCTTCTTAAGCGACTCTAATGAGCGTCGTCTTCCCCGAGCAGCTCACTTATTTTGAAGGTCCATGATGGGGTGAGCAATGCCCCAGTAGTGATGTCTCTACATGGGTTACTCCGCTTTTAAGTGCTCATCTTGATAGCCGGCAGTGAATGAAACATATATGTTCCTACTCAAATGTCTACATGAAATGGATGAGAATCGACTCGCCACTTTCCAGCAGAGCACCATTTGTTGTGACTCGCCGCGTACAATGAGTGTGAAAGCCTTTGTTTTAAAATAAAGGTTTTTGTTACCGAGAAAGCATCTCACCAGAGTTTCGGTAAAATACGATGAACTGACCACTCAAAGGTGAATTCTTTAGGTAATTAAAAGCGATCGTAGATTATGGCGTGAAGCGTTGAAATGACTCGAAGCGATTCTTGAGGAAAATCTTCCTTTGAAGTTATTCGCGTAATTTTCGCTTTTTTAACCGTATAAATGCGCTCCTTTATTGTTAGGTTGCGAGTCACGTATGAAATACATTATGTAATTTTAAATACAATAGCGTAAATATATCAGTATGCGTATATTAACAAAATTAACTATACTAACCGTATGTTATTTATTCGTAGCGGCGCTTATGAAATTAATTTCAGCGTAAGCTAATAAACAATTCGATTCGATAAATGGCGCACACAATTGCTGCCTGTTATATAATTGAAACGTCGTATTAACGCATTAAATTGCATGCATTATGATTAACTGGCACCTTTCAAAAGCTAATTCATTTTAAAGCGATATTATGCAAACAACATCGCGGCTAGACGATTTCAGTCCGACCATCGACCAAAAGCGTTTTGCGGTCACTAAGCGGCTGCGTGGGCTGTCAGAAATTGCCAAAATTTTTAGCGTTCGGTGCACTCGGAGGCCAGAAAACTCATTGCCATTTATTTAACACCGAACCACAATTTGCATGTTATTCAAATATCCAAGCAACAACACAACATCATTTTTCGATGCAGGGACCGATGCAGGACTATCTGTGGGTCTTGGAATTTCCGGCCGCGTTTGTCGATTTCGGGACGTCAAGCAGCCACTCACGACCTCAATACAAATCCAAAACCATTTTAATGGCTCTTAAGAAAATAAATGAGTAGGAGAAGACCCTGCACTCGCAGGTTGTGAAACTCCAGCCCAGGTCAATCACGCGTAGCCACTTACGGCATAAAGCAGCTTTTCCTCTTGGCTGTGACCCAGATGGTCTAAGCGTAGGAAATCCCTAAGAAGTTGGAGCTTTCTCTCTCCTAAAATCTGTTTCTCCTCCAGCTCACGGATCAGGTAAAATGAGAGAAAATTTTGTCTTAACTTTTCTTTTCATTTATTCCTTTTTGTCACTCTCACTTGCCCACTTGTCTGACCTCCCAGGTAAGTTTGACTTGGATTTCTTATCCTCTTATCCACTACTTTAGGGTACTGTCCGTGGCATCATGCCATGTGTCACCATAGCTACTGCACTTGAGCTCATGTTGGACTAATTCTGTAAATGACACGTGGCACTCTGTGAGCCACTCAAAATGTGCCAAGTGTCCCGCACCCCTCTCGGTGCCTCGAAACGTGAAGTCGAGCTTTCTTGGAATTCGACGGGGTCGAGCTTGGTAGCTAGATTTCGGTGAGACAATTCAGCGGTGAGTCAGTTTGCGTCGTCAATCAGAAAAATTAGTTTTGACGAAATTACCATTTTACCATTTTGAGAGAAAATTAGAATTTTCTCGGGTTTTACATTGGCTCGATGATTCTTGTTTCTGTGAAACCAGGCCCGCAAGAGCGTCGAGCTATTTGATCGGTGCCTCACAATTCGATTACGATCGAGTCGCAATAAAGTTCTAGTTGTCTATTAGTCTCCAGCGTAACACCGAAATACCTAATCACACCTGAAAATATCCTAATCGAGAAATATATCTTAGTTTTTTAAACATAGTGGGTATATTATAAATTAGCATTTGAAATTTTTCGTCATTATTATTTTGCTAAGTGAAAAAATTTAGAAACCAGTTATACAAGAATCTGAGGGTAAAAAGTGAATTTGTCAAAGCAGGGATATATAAAAGTCATAAGATAAGAAGATGAAATGCTATTATAGAAATGACATAAGTTGTGGTGCAAATAGAAGAAAGTTTGAGGACCAAAGGGTAATAAAATGGAAATTAAACTCAAATGGGATAAGACCAAGTTGGTCTCACATTTTGGGGATTTTTTTTGAAGGGCAAAACGTAGAGAGAAGAAGAAGAAGAAGAAGAAGAAGAAGAGAAAGAAAGCCAAGAAAGGTATGGGTAGTATGGATCTTTGGATTTTTGTATAGATATTAGTTTGTTCCATTTCTAGGGTTTAGTTAGGAATTCATCATAACCCTAGATTTGTTGAAAGTTGGGTTGGTAAAACCCTAGTTTGTATAAGATGAGTATGGAATCCTCCCTTTGAGTATGGATTCTTGGTTTATGATGTATGGATACCGTTTGGGTGTTAGGAAGTTAACCTAACTTACAAGTATTTGAGTTTGGGTTTGGAAAAACCCTAATTAATCTCTATGTTTGGTTTTGGTTGGGTTAGAACACACTTGGGAGATGTTTGGGTTTGGAAACACTTACAAGTATTTGAGTAGGGGATCCGCACGATGGCGTAAGTCCGCATGAGCATGGCATGTCCATGTTGCCGGCGCGGCAGGGGAGAGGCTTAAACGAGCCTCGGCTACATGCGATGAAACACAAGCGCGGTGTAGTAGTGATATGCCGTGGGCGTAGCTGTTCCGGGTATGTGTTTTGTCATGTTTTTGCTATTAGTTATTCAGAGGACGTATTGGACAATGAGGACCACATAAATTGTATGAAAGAGATACGGTGATGTTTATAAGGTAAAGGAAAGAGTGGAAGCCAGGTACCTCGTAGCCTCGGCGAGGTTGATGTTGACAAACTTAATGCCCCGATGATAATATAGTAGGATTCGCGAGCAGCGTATAATTGTAGGGCGCACAAGGCAGGATATTGAATGACCTGACACGCTTTGTTAAGTGGGAAGGTGCGTATAGTACTTCCGATACTCTCTTATCGGTCACGACCGACACTCTCGGCCAGTGGCGGCACATTTAGTACGCCGGTGCTCTGATTAGTCGCGACGGCTCTGCGCCGGCTACATTTTAGTAGTGGGCGCTGCTTTGATTAGTGCGGCGGTACTCTGCGCGGTCGCCGACACTCTGCTTTGTGCTCACGACACCTTAGTATTGTCGTACCTTGGTCACGATTATGTTGTGTCACTCATTTCTTATTACGTATGGGTAATTGACGGTTATGATAAAAGTCTAAATAACGAATAAGAGTAAAGTAATGTATATTGTTATGCTCTGAATGTACCTACGGGTACCTCTGTACAAGAATAAGCTCTGTAGTACCTACGAATACCTCTGTACAAGTATAAGCTCACGTAATACCCTCACAGTTCCTCCGTACAAGTATAAGCTTTCTACATAACTTTCATCTGGAAGATACGAACAAGTATAAATTCTGTATAAAGTACAAGTATGTGTATAAGTTTATTATATGAATTCATGAAAAATTATGATATTTGCTATTTTATATTTGTTACTGTTATATGCTTACTGTAAAAGAGTATTAATGCATGTGTATACGTATAAGTCATATGTTTCCATGAGTTAAGCAGCACATGTTTTAATCCCATGTGAGTGCCGAGAGGAGGACGTGCAACGATCTTAGCATCACTATTTGGGCCAACAAAGCTAGTAAGGAGTCCATCCTGATGAGTTTTGCGCTTTAGTATGTAAATGTAAAGTATGCAGTTTTTTGTATATGTATATGTAAATGGGACCCAAAACTGTATGTATTAACACTATAAACACCATTACGGTGGTAGTTTTTATTTTTTATCTTTTGTATATGATATTTTGATTCAGTTATAAGGCTTAGAACGCGATATCTGAAGCAGTAAGAAGTCCAGTATAGTTTCGCGTCCTTAAGCGATCTGGCGGGGATAGGGTGTGACACGTGATGTCGACCCTATCCTGCAAGGAGTTAAGAAACTCGACCTTTAGTGATAAAGCGAGGTGTGCCGCTTTCATCGCGTGGATCAGTCGCGACCCGATATGGTGTTGAAATTCAGCATTTCGTGATCACCATCAATGGAACAGAGGCGATTACCCGACTATGAGATTGGTAGCGTTTCTCAGTGGCCCGGGTCTATGTGCCATTGAACCCCGACTAGGATCCTTCACCGGGTTATGTTTGCTCGGCGTGTGTACGACCGAACCGAGGCGACAAGTACGGCAGGTGCCGCGCTCCACAGGTTTACGACATGCGTTTCATCAAATGCTACTCGACTTCAAGGGTTAGGACAAGAGCAACATTGTGAGGTTAAGCCAACTGCTAGAGGGAGGATTCAAAAAAAGTGAGGATCTCATCAGCGGTGCAGACCTCCTCGGAGCGAAGTGAGTTAACTCTTGCCACATAAATTCTACATGCGCGACTGCCACAGAGCATGAGAAGAGCCAACTTAGTTTTGCAAGTATCAGTGTCGATATTGACCATTTGTTGATGAGGATGCGCGAAGGTGACGGTGACCCGCTGGGGCGAAGCTTTCCACGTATGGGTGCCCTTCTTAAGGTAGTTTAGTAAGCATCGAGCGAAACGGGGGTTTGTCTTTGTTGCAAATCCACCATGGTACTCGTGAGGCAGAGACTTGTCTCTCTCCTCAGGGTCTTCGTGGAGCGAGTGTGACTACTCGAAACCTAAAAGCGATTGGATGATTAGAAGAAGGCTTGTCTGAAGTGAGTTATGTGAATCTTACCCACTCCGTCATGATCTCCGAATTTGGAGTGTCCAGGGTGGTGACTGGTTGTCACGCCTAGTACGCGACGTGGGTCTGAGACATTATCCTTTGTATGTTCTTTACTCGGCGATGTCCCCATTTTGTTGGCTTCTCTTGCCCTCTCATTTGCCCTCACTATCGCCCCGACTATCGGAGGTACTAGCCGCCGTTCTCTTTGTCGCTACCACGACGTCGTCCTCGAGCATGGCGTACTAATTGCCTCTCTAGAACAGTTTATCAATCGAAGTCGGAGATTGTAGAGAGAGAGAGAGTCGAAAAACTGTGTACCTGGGCAAATAGCCTGCTTAACAGCATGCAGTGTAATGTCTAGGCTCACTGAATCCAATTGAATCAGGGTAGCCCCAAACCGCTTCATGAAGTCTCTGATGGTCTCGGACGTCCCCATCCAAACGTTAAACAAACTAGTGTCACTTTACTTCCTCCGCATTGAGCATATATATTAGGAGACAAACTTCTCAGACAGCCAACAGAAGGACATTAGCCGAGTTTCATGGCTAGGCGTGAAACCTGATAAGGCGGGACATAGCTAAGGCCCGGGCCAGAGGAATACCTTACAGAGGTGTCGTTTCCGTGCCAGAGAATCATAATATATCATTAATGCATCAAATGGTTGAAGGGTCTATGTTCCATCGCCGGTGTTTGAAATTTTGGCAGCAGTGCGTGAAGCCTCATGATTGAAGTTGCGGGGACGAATGGGGGCCCAGGGTGTCATCCGGCACCAACAACGCAGGGTCAGGGCTTGTGGGCGAGCATACGCTGCGCCCACGGGGAGCCCCCGAGTCACCGTGAGTGGCGGTGGGGTGGAGAAGTTGTCAGTGTTTCGGGCGTGCAGGGCTTGCGGGCTGAGTCAGGGCGTCCAGATGGTGGGCGGTGGTGTCTAGGTGAGGAAGGGTTAGGGTGGCATTGCGCAAGGCGACGTTCTCCTCGCGTAGAGAGGCGTTGACTATAGAAAGCTGGGTTGTTGGTGAGTCGTCTTTGCTCCTACAGCGATCTCATGCATTAGGCATTGGCCCATGGAAGGTTGAACCGGTAGGTCACCATCAGTTGAATTTGGATGTGCAAGGCGATATAGGAGGTTGGTGTTCCCATGAGCGGTCTTAATGGAAAGGAAATTGATTCGGCCAAACCAACAACATGAGAGATAATCTGCAGTGGCAAATAAGCGGTACGCTTTCTCTTTCCTTTCTCCCCTCTTATACCCACAGGTTGGGGGTTACATGTTTAATGCTCATAATTAGGACATTTAAGAGTGCCCTTTCACTTTCTTACGTTACATATTCATACATTCATTTGTACATTGATTGCCTCGTTATGTCTATCCAGGTGACTATAACACATATGCGGCGTTTCCAGCCCCATGCGAGGGTGTCTGTCGAGAGCGCGGGGCCTTTGATGCACACAGGTGACCATTTGCTACCCGTTATTTCTACTTTTACGGCTCGACCTCACACCTTTAGTGAGTCTAGCCCATATCACCCATGTTGGTCCGGGTTGGGGCTTGTCTTTCAACTGCCTCGACACATGCACCGGGGTTTCTTTCATTCCTTGACACATGACCTGAGACTTATCCTACTCCATATATGATTGGAGAATAATATTTTCTTAGTTTCTCTTAAAACTTCTTCCAATTCTTTAGAATTTTTTTTCTAATTTTTCTAATATATTTTTAGAATCTATTTCTATGGGTCTAGGTTTTTTATTATGTATCTTAAGATTTTCTAATAATTTTTTTCTAAGATTGTATTATTTTGTTATTTAATGATACTGACTTCATAATTTGATTGTTCTAAATTTTTGTTTAACTTTCTGTCTATTCCTGGGTTTTCAATTAAAGAAATATTGAAATCTATTAAGTTTTTTTTCTCTTTACAATTAAACACTTTTGTTTGTAGGTTTCATATAAAAGTTGTTAGCTAAAATAGGAAAAATCATTATGTTAAAAAAAGTGATGGCGATAAATATGAAAACTGTATCAATATTTGCATTTTTATTCCAAAATATTATAAATTGAGATATGACTTATGATTATTATGTATATGTGGCTAAATTATTGGTTGGAACCAATTATTTTGTATAAATATTTAAAGATATTTTTAATAGTAAAATTCAATTTGATTTTAGTTTCTTTTAAATTTTTATTTTATTATATAAGAATTCATTATTTTAATAACAGAATATAAATATTCTTTTTAATATAAAACGTTAAAAGTAAAGTCATCAAACAAGACACTCCAAAGCATATCATTAATAAAATGTATCGATAATAACCCTCCTTTTTAAGTGTCAATCATGTTTCTTATGGATGTGGTTATAAACATTATCCAAAGATGATGCTGTCCACATATGAGAACCAATAATTATCCATTTCCTAATAGGAAAACTAAGAAGCGGTCTCCGCAAATACCTGTCAATCTGAAATACCAGAATAGCCGTATCATCAGCTGTTTGAAAGGTCGTCTCCCCAAAAACAAGGAAAGATAAGATGAAAAACGCCGAAAACGGTCCGACCACGACCGACGGAAATGTCTACGTCAGCACAGTCCAAGACCCCCACCCCCCATCAAAATATCTCTGTAAAGTCCATGTCAAGTCCTCCAGAAAAACTAAAACCCGTTCACATTCCGGCATCATTCCCATACACAAGCAAGCTGCCGGCGCTTCTGAAGCCGACTCATCAGTTAGCTCTCAACCTGAAACTCACCAAGACAAGAACATATCCTTCCTTCCTCAAAAGCCATGTCTAATCCGGCGGCGGCAGAAAACCCCGTTCACATTCTGGTGTTCCCATACCCTGCACAGGGCCACATGCTACCGCTTCTGGATCTGGCTCATCAATTAGTTCTCACCCACCCCAACCTGGATCTCACCTTGGTCGTCACCCCAAGAACTCACCATTCCTCAATCCTCTCCTCTCCGCCCACCCTACTAATTGTATCAACACCCTTGTCCTCCCATTTCCACACCACCCCTCCCTCCCGCCGGGGGTTGAGAACGTCAAGGACATCGGCAACCATGGCAACGTTTCTTTCATCAACGCTCTTTCCAAACTTCACGACCCTATTCTCCAATGGTTCAACTCCCAAGCTTCACCTCCTCCTGTTGCCATCATCTCTGATTTCTTCCTCGGCTGGACCCACCGCCTCGCCCAACAACTCCGTATCCCCAGAATCGCCTTCTACTCCGTCGCCGCTTTTCTTGCTTGCATCTTGGACAACCTATGGCTTAATCCGGAGGCCGCTCTCTTCGCCTGTGGTTTCCTTTCCTCGCCTTCCGAAAGCGCCGTCCTTCAGAGCCGAGCATCTCCCTTCCATCTTCCGGCGTTACCGGGAATCCGACCCCGATTGGGCGTTCGTGAGGGAGTGTATGACCGCCAATACCTTGAGTTGGGGACGCGTGTTTAACTCGTACGAAGCGTTTGAGAGCGAGTATCTGGACCATCTCAGAACCCAAATGGGTGGTCACCACCAGGTCTGGAGTGTCGGACCGCTGAATTTGCCGAACCTCTCTAGATCAACGCATCGTGGATGCCCGAATCCAGATTCCACTACTTTCGATGCTCTCATGGGTTGGCTGGACGGTTGTCCGGATGGGTCGGTTGTTTACGTCTGCTTTGGGAGTCAGAGGCCGCTGAAACCCGACCAAGTAGAGGCTCTAGCATCCGGGCTGGAAATAAGCGGAGTCCGATTCATATGGGTGATGAAATCAGGGACGTCGACGCCGAATGGATTCGAGGAGCGAGTGGATGAGAGGGGGAAAGTGATAAAGGGGTGGGCCCCTCAGGTGCCGATACTGAGTCACAGAGCGGTGGGTGGGTTCCTGAGCCACTGCGGATGGAACTCGCTGATAGAAGCAGTGGCATGTGGGGCAATGATTCTGGGGTGGCCCATGGAGGCCGACCAGTACGTGAACATGAAGTGCTTGGTGGACCACTTGGGGGCCGCGGTTCGAGTGTGCGAAGGCAGCGAGGAGGTGCCTGACTCGGCCGATTTGGGTTGGAAAATTGCTGAGGCCATGAGTGAGGACTTTCCACAGAAGAAAAGAGTGGGGGAGTTGAGAGAGAAGGCTTTGAGTGCAGTGCAACCTGGTGGTACCTCTTCCAGTGGGTTGGATGCGCTTGTTCAAGAGCTCGTCCAACTGACTCTCAAACAAGAAAGACCAACGGAACACAACTTATAGTGGAAAAACCATAAATTGGAAGTGCATGGGTGAGTTTGATTTGGTGGGGTAAGAGTAGATGGGTCAGTGTTTTTCAATTTTAAGATCCATCTTTTATATATATTCTTAGGTTTTGATATAAATACGTATCGGACTTGATCTAATTATGTCTCCACCGCCCAAAAAAAGGGGGAAGGTCTAACCTTTATAACATAAGACTCAAATAAGTGAATTTGTGGAGTCAAAGATAGTTCAAACTAATGTCTTTTGTCAACAACAAAAGAGTTTTAAGACACTATTATGAAAATCCACTTTGATCTTAAGAATTCAGTTCGAATCTTTGAATTGAACTAAAAGATTTATGAAACAAAAGTAAGGAGATCAAAGTGATCAAGTATAACATCTTTAAAGGTCTTTGGCGAGAATTAGACCTGTTTTATGAATTTGAATGGGCATATATATGTTGATCTAATAATGTTTGTTTTAAGAAGATGATGGACAAGGAATGATTGTGTTGGTTTATTGCTGTGAAGTATGTTAATGAAGCTCCTCTGTAAAGAGCCCTTATCTTTAAGAGGAGCTTGTTGAAGTTCTGAAGAAAAGACGGTTCTAGTTCAATCATGATGGGAGGCTCTTCAACCATCAACGCAAAGAACTTTGCACTTGCTCTTGATATTATTGAAGCTACCAATGCTATTGATGCAGAGGACCTAAAGAAAACTAGGAGTAAACAGAAAATATGGTGTCACTGTTGCAAAAGAAAACTTCATTTTATCCTTTGTTTTTAGGGATAGTCAAGCCTTTATAAGGCATCCAATGACAATGATGGGGAATTCTTATCTTACATTGCTATCTATTATTCTATATGTTCTATTAGTTTGGGCTTTCGACCTAAAGGATCTTATAACCTTCCTTGAATGGTAATTGCCTATCAATTAGGCATTGTATAATACCAAAAATACTTCACACTCGGGCTCAAGTAAGGAATTCTCTTCGTGCTTTAAGTGTTTATCATTGAAACTTTACATCATGGATTAGAGATTTTCTGCTCTTCTGATCATATATAATAAGCTTGTCAAATCGTTATCTCCATATTCACCTTATCCAAGTAAAAAAAAAATTCAAAATTGTTTATGGATCTTTTCATCGAATGTAGGGGAGGATTTCGTCCCTACTTCAATTTTTTTTTTTACTTTAGAATTTGTCTTTTGTGTCACTAATATTTCATGTGATCTTTTTTCTATGAGTAAATAAACCAGGTTATGAATATTGTTGCTAAGAATTTTCCACCTCACTACAGATTTCAGGACCTATGCTCGGGAGGATGAATAGGAGTACTAAGGAGGTTGATGGATTGTATCACCTTGTTGAGGATCCTTTGAAGACTAGACAAGCTCATGATGCAAGTAATAATGTTTTTGTTTCTCTGGTTTGTAAATGTCAAATAATGGGGGTGTTTAGTTGAGTTGGGGCCTGATAACTTATTCATCTTTAATCATCTTTTATAGTCTGTTTGGTAAAGACTGCTAACTGATTAAGGTTAAAGAGCTTCTGATGAGAAAAAGCTATAAATTGTAACTTTTTTTGATCCGCTGTTATTAAAATATCAAAATTCTTTTTTATCATTCTCTCCCTATTTACGTAATTTTATGATTTTTATAAATTTTATAATTTATAAATTATATGAAATAATATGATTTTTTTTATGGTTATAAATTTATTTCATATTATAACCATAAAAGAATATGAAATTATAAAAATTTATAATCATAGATTTTTTTTTCTTTTTTAATAATTGATAGGAATAATCCTAACTTTCAACATTTTTCTTTAAATAATCTCACCTTTTGATTAACGGGTAATAATATCAAGTTTATGGGGTGTCTTCCCGAAATGGTCATGAGAGAAAGTTAACTGATTAAGCAGGTCAAAAATGTTGTGTCACTATCTAATTGACTTCTAAAACTTTTATTTTTTTTAAAAAACAGTTTGATCCTCAAACCCTCTCTCATCTCTTGTCATGTGTCATTATCTAATTGGCTTCCAAAATTTAAATTTTTTAAAAAAAGAAAGAGTTATAGTAAGCTCAGGTTTTTTAACATTGGATCTAGATTCTTATCACTTTTTGGAGTGGAGTCCATAAAAAAAATGCCATAATATTATGATCCAATGGCTAAAAAGCTCGAGCTTATATATGGGCTCTGGTTCCATCATAGAGAACGTTGTCGATGCTTCGATCGACCTATTCACTCCACCGTGTTCGCGGAACTTGTGCCACGCCATCACCAATGCTTCCATCAGATCTTCCCCCATCTTTACCGTCGACTAGAACATGGATTTCTTGGCCATTACAAGGTCGTCATGCTCCGCTCCATTTCTCTTCTTCCTCATATGAACAACGCTTCATAAACTACTTTGAAGAGGCGCAGAAAATTCACATACGACGGCTTAAAAATAGCACGTGCGCCGCTCCGCAGTCTGCCAGCAGATTGTTAAGACTTACGTGCCAGCCGCAAAACGCTCAAGCCTCTCGGGCATGAATTTCCAAACGAAGCCCCAAATTTATCCACCCTGCTGGCCAATACCAGACAACCTAAAAAGCCCATATCCCGTAGAATCAACCAAATCTCACCACGCAAGAGATAATCCTCAATAACTACTCTAATTATCCCTTATTAATTCTAAGCAATGATAAAGGATGTAAAATCCTCCATCCAATAAGAGGAATCCTATCACCATCCAATCGTAAAAACATCTACTATAAATACCAGCCACCCCATCACGTAAAGGTACGCGTAAAATTCACTCTCTCTAAGTAGTCGATCTTTTTCTTTCCATAGAAAATCGACTTATGCATCGGAGTGGCAATCCAAGCAGTCTCGATCCCGCTTGCTCTACTGTGGGAGCGCACAAGTGAGACTGGCCTACCATCGATCCTAACACGCTCCAACCCACTCCACAAAAGGCATAATCACTACCACCGCGAACGATGCATTCCTTTACAAATAAAGCTAATTTCTCGCAATCGATGATATAAACTCTAATATAAGAAGGAGTCACGCCCAATCCTCCCAAGCATGCAAGACCAGCCAAGCTTGTGGACAAATCGACCTCCCGGGAGGCGCTGCTAGAGACAACGCATGTGACAACACTGCAGGCGACGAGGTGGAGGCCCCACATTCCCACTAACCAACGCCTTGATAAGGAATTCAGAGTAACTCATCAGCAGACATGCAACGCTCACGGAAGGCACGACAGCCGTGAAGGCCATAACACTGCAAGATTCGAGAAATTCCAATTTCTCGCAAATGGCAAAATCAGAATTCTTGCCATAAATTGTAATTCTCGGTTAAAAATCAAATATTTATTCTCCTGATCCTGCATGCATTTAAACTGGATTGCGACATTTAACGCTTTCAAGAAAATCTGGGTTTGAAGACGTCGACTCGTCACTCGGTATTAAATCTAATTTACACATTTTTCGATGCGATCTCCAGCGGCTGGAACGACACGACGAAAGCTCTTCACATATAACACGACTCATTGCCCATAAGTGGCATGAATAGAGAACGATAAAATGACCCGCCAGATAATTTAACATCAAACTCGAAAAGCATGACGAACGGTCATTTTGAATTAGATTGAATGATAATGAGACAAAACACTTCAATAGTGTTTTGTCTCTACATTCAAAAGCAGAGCAAAAAACGAAAGCGAGAGCTTATGTGAGGCCCAGTAGCTGCGTAAGACGGAAATGGAGGTTTTAAGAGAGAGAACACTCCTTCCTCTCACACGCATCATCCACCGTCATAGCCTTCTGATGTTGCGAAACGCTTCACGCTGAGCGGGCTACACGGGACACTCCGCATTCGAGGAGTTTTACAAACCCGCGACAGAGTGTTTATCCTACTTGCTTTTACACTTTATTTCTAGTTGCTTTTCAAAGCTTTGGCTGCATTGCGCTCAACGGCCATTCTGACGGCTCCCAAACTTATGACCAAATTGTTGCGGGTAAATTTTAGCTTACTGACAAGGGTGCAGACGTGAGGGGTCGTCAGTATTAAATTATAAATTTATTTATAAATCATGATTTAATAGAATGAGGCCGAAATGGCCATGAAATTCGGGTTCACAAAGCGAACCGAATGACAAGCATTTTTTACGAATAGTAATCGAGGTTTCACTATTCCCAAGTATTAGTGTTCACAAAATAAATTTCATAATTATCGCTGCTTCGGCCGTAGCAACGCGAGGACCGCTGCACATCATTAGCCCATGTGAGCTAATTTTGATGTGGACATGAAATGCGAATTACACATAACATGATGTGCCGATTAAATTTTATGTGAATATACGATGTTTATATATTTACATGTGATTACGTGGGATCAGAATTAATCTTTAAGATCACGCATTCCATACGACGGTTATGACCCTGTAACGATAGGAGTGAGTGCAATGAGGAAGTCTAGAGAAATGGCCTGAGTATTGCCTTTAAAATAATAATTATCTGAGGTAGTCCAAGCACTAAAAATATCAATCGTCAGACGCCCAACCGATATACATCGAGGGTAGTCCATAACACATCAATCGTCTGGCATCAGACAATTGATATATATACACGGAGGGGTTGTCCACAAACAACAAACATAATAATTTCATACGAGGCTTAAAGTAGTAGACCTCTGGTACAAGATGACTGGCCATTCAAGAGGATCACGATTTCATTAACGTGTGTTTATTTTTGGGAGCATTGCACTCTGCACTTAGGCGGAGAGTGTACTCCCACTTGGGTGATTCCACTCATCAAGATTAGCTCACCACAAGGGATACTATTTTACAGTACAGTGAGCGCAAGGCGAGAGACTAAGCCATTCAGGCCGAGTTCGGGTGAAGAAAGCCGGTCAGGCTTGATGATTTTATACATGTATTAGAATTATTCAATTTTAATATACGCTGTTGTGATAAAGAGTAAAACATTCGAACTCTTAGAATGGTCAGATATAATTTTTATCTACAATTGTATGTTTTATGGGTATTGCTTATGGGGCCTGGGCAAGCCGCTTTACTCATGTTGTGATTTTGTTATATTGGACCGTCAGATGTGCTCACATGCTAGAGCTCAGCAGCCCTCGCACAGCGAGATCGCCTCTTATTTTCTGGGGTGTTTCGTCGTAACCCGACATCCACTTGTATTCCGCGTCGACAGAAATAATCCGACCTCGGCCAAGGCCATACGCAGACGTGGTACCTGCGATACGAATACCTGCGAGCCCTCGTGCTCGTGTGATCCATCACCCTCGTTGTTTGACGTGGCAGATGCGATACCAAACCTGCAGATCGGCGATTCGCCAGCCATGTCGAGCAAGAACATCACCAATCGTGCCCGCGTTCGGCCAGGTGCATGGTAATACCAGGAAATCACTTTAATGTAACACTGTACGCACGGTGTTCGCTGATGCATGATCAAGGCATAACATGAGTTGTATGTTATGAAATGATGTTTTTATAATATGGCTCTTAGATATGTTCGGCTGCTCGGTGCTTAGATAATTGAAGACTTATTACGTCATTGAAAACAAATCTTGTGAGTTTCATACAAACTACAGAATCGGAAATGAAATAAATTGTAATCAACTTATTTGGTTTATTGGATGACAAAATAGAATTTTTAATAAAAATTTATTAAAATTTTTAAGGTTAATGAGATTATAATGAGATTATAATAAAATTTTAAGGTGTTGAACACTGTGCCGAAGTCGGGATCATGAGGCTCAGAAATTTTTCAGACAATGATGGTCCGTAATAAAATAAAATAAAATAAATAAATAAATAAATTTTAGAATTTATTTGAGTGTTGGATAATGAAATCTAATTTTAATAAATTTGAGATCAATACCAGGGTTAAGGTTATGGTTGAGGCTTTCTGAGGAAATTCGAACCATTTTTCCTGTAATTAAATGAAAAATAAATAAATAAAATAAACAAAATAAATTTTAAGCAATTTATTTGGTTTATTGAGAAAATGAGAAAATAAATAAATGGGGAAGTAAATAAGGGTGGAGAAAATTTTGTCGTAAATCGAAAGAAATTAAAGAAAATAAATTTTATAAATTTATTTGGTTAGAGGTGAAGAAAATAAATTTCTAGGTTTTACAAGTTGTAAAATTGAAGAAAATGGAGTAAAATAAATTTTTATAACTTTATTTGAAAGATTATGGAAAATGAAAAAAAGGTGTATATATATATTTTGATGTTTTCCAAGAGTTGGAAATAAAGAAAAAACAAATTTTCGAAAATTTTTTTTCATGAAAACAATATTTAAATGTAATTGATTGCCTGCATTATTTGTGTGTCTGCAAGGACAATGTGTATACACCGAGTTATGTGTATGAATAAGGCCTCTATCGTGTTTATGTTCAGAGATACTCAGATATATTTAACTACCATTTGAAATTGTGATTGGCACAAGAATATGAGAAACTATATGCATATGTAATGCAGATAGAAAAGCCGCAACGCCGATATTAGTAATCACACCTTGGTGGATTTGGATACACTCCAAATGAACAAGAGAGCTTAGAATTTAAAGGGAACAATGAAGCCGCGAGTGGTTGCACTTGGGCCGCCACTCGAAATGAACTGTCAATTCACGGTCAAGTCTATTAGTAATTGGCATGTGCATTTCTAGTTAACCGAATGAAAATTAAACGATTCCTTGCCGCCATCAAATAATGCACGGCTACCGAGACACACGCAGGGGCGTCCACAGCATCGGGTCGCATACCACTCCTTCGTGATTTGATAAGCGTGCCTGGCCGAGGTCAGGAGAGCTCATGCATGGCCAAGCATCGCACAAAGATAAAGAAAATGGTGAGGTCCCAGAACCTCCGTAGGTTGTGCGCATCATCCTCCGATGACTCACTGTGGGGAGGAGATCCGACGGTATGCACTGGTTTATGCAGACGAGAAGGTGTTAGAGGCCGCAGATTACCTCCGGCACTATCAGATTAGACTACTGCTCCACCTAGAGAATGAGGCCCGCATGGTGGAAACGCAAGGACTCCTCGAGACCTTAGAGGAGCCCTCAGATGCGGGGAGTTCTCCCCAGTGATTAAAGCAGGATAGGAATGATATGTCGAGGTCATGAGCCAGAGATCTCGGATCACTCACAAGGACCCGAGGATCACAGATGTATGTCAGAGTTCGATGTCATCTGGGGATGGATTGACCGACAAATTACGGTGGTCGCTATCGATCGCTGAGCGCTGGTGAGGGTTACCGCTACACGCAGGATGGTACTGTGGTGGTATTTCAGTGGGGACAAGCATGACATTTTGCCCTGCATGCAGATACGAGTCCGTGTCGTGATGCGCATGTTCGCTAGCGAGCCTTACCCAGAAAGACCAGAAGAGACTGCACTTAGACCACTCGAAAGGGGGCAGGCGAGTATGTGGTGTTTTTCCTGACGAAAGACCGACTCACCTCCATGCTGGTAGCGGACTTCAGACGAGTTACACCCTCGCACTTCACCCATTTCTATGACTCCGCGATAGATGGCACTAGTCGAGCTCGCAGAACTCGCAGTCCAAGCATGTGGAGCTATTCGACAAGGGTTCATTGCATCGGCACTTCACCACGGGCGCTTCGTCGTTTCGCAAAGAAGAAGGATGTAAGACCCTTTCGATCGTGCATTGACTACGCATACTAACAGGTGCCATTATTAATCATACCTGGCTACCGATGATCACTGCATTTGTTCGATCGTTAAGAGGAGCGTGCAAGTCTACTCCAAAGATGCATCTTCTCGTGACTTGTTACCTTCACCGAGTTAGTGAGATAGACATCCCTAAGACAGCCGCCAGACGGAAGCTATAAAAGCACTTTTGAAGCCATTTGATGCCTCCTTTGATTGACGAATGTGCAAGCCGCATTCATGGATCTCATGCATGTGGTGTTCCAACTCTGGTCTAGATCGGGCCACGAGTCTCAGGATGACATTTCGATCTACCTTAGTCAGAGTGGGAGTACGAGTATCACTTCGAGGATCGTTTCTATAGTCGCCGAGACCATCGCTTGTACGCCAAGTTCAAGAAGTGCGAAGCCAGTTTACTGATGTGAGATTTTTGCATACGATGTCGCATCAGAGGAAGCCAATCGACCTAGAAAAGGTTGAGGCCGTGATAAGTTGGGAGAGATCGAATGTCAATCTTCGAGATACATAATTTCTTGGGATTGTATGGGTATTACAGGAGATTCGAGAATGGGCTGAAGTTATCCATTCGTGCAAGGGGTGATCGGGAGGATTTCGCCATAGATACGGATCATGGTCGACTCGCTGACACAGAGAGATATCGAGATACTCCTGAGCACGATGCGTGTTGGTAGCAAGAGGGAGGATCAACCTTCTTTAGTTCGGAAGAGCAAGACTTCGGGCTTCACAAGAGTTTCAAGACCAAGGCCAGGATCGGGGGCACGTGAGACGGATCGCCGCCCCCGCAGACGTATCCGATTCTCGGACACGCGGGCCCCAAGTAAATGTAGAACAAGTGAGAGTATACTGGCTCATTCCTTCCACACACCCTCAGCACAGTCGAGGAACCGCTGGGCCGGGTGTGGCCACATGCCATCAAACAACATGACAGCTGTAGGGGGGCCGTAGTGTGGGTCAAGTCAGATGACATCAGAGCCATGAATGCGGAACAGAAGGGACTTTAGGAAGGTACATATCGTGGTCGATGTCGCTTGGATATGACGAGCCGACACCCACCCGTCATCGCACCGGGACCTAGTCGTTGTCGCTACCCAACAATACCTTGATCGGCTTGGGAGGCTAAGACCTTTGCAGGCTTCATACGCGAATGTATGCTCCTCCCTGTGATGTGGTGAAAGTCGACCGATAGGTCGGGATTATGAGGAGAGATCTAGATTCCCGCTCTACGGCGGACCCCGGATGTGGTGTCACAAGATGGCATTATTGTGTTCGTGTGCACTCCAGAATATCCTCGCCGAGCTCCAGCGCTGGTGCACGGTGACGGCCATTCACCACTACAGAGTGGGTCGGGAAGTTTGTTTTTTAGACTACGTCTCAATGAAGATTCATAGTTCGATTCAGTGGGAATGTGTGAGGTCAAGTGTAAGTCAAGAGTTAAGTTAACGAGATGAAAACCCACCTGGCCAGCGCATCACGTAGACTTAGAGTCGAAAGTGACAGGAGCCTGGGAGCGCACCCAGATTCGATACCCCCTTGGAAATCACATCGGTGCTGTCGTTTCAAAGGCTCCTGCGATGGCGGATGTCATACGCGACACGTAACTTAAAGGTCAGACGCATCCATGCGATCGTCACTTATCAGGACCCTGAAGGTCGCGTTACACACAAAGCAAGTGGCTGTGTAAAGGTTACACGCGCGGATTACATACAAGAGACACCACCATGAGTACACGTCCCGTCATACGAGGAGCATTTCATTCTGAATCTCGCCACAACAACAGCATTGCCGTGCATACATGGCACCATTCGAGCAGATTGTAATGGAGGCCATGTAGATCACCGTTATGTCGACCGAGGCAGAGAGAGCTCCATCACGTCCCCAACCCGATTAGAGACACATACGAGAAGGTGAGCTTGATACTAATAACGCGCCTCTCACGCTCAGCCCAGAAGAGCTATGTCGATATACGACGGCCAACCCTAGAGTTCGAGGTCAGATCACGTTTCAAGGTCATGCCTACAGAGGAGGGTCGATTCTAAGAAGCACAGTTCATCGCGAGGTTTATCGGGCCTTCAAATACTCGAGGATAGTCAGTTAGATACCATGCTACCGCCAAAGATGTCGTGCGCCCACGAGGTATTCATCGTCTCCATGCTCCTAAGTATACCCGAGATTCAGCCTATGCATTGTGGATGATTGATACCACAATTCGACGACTTCGGGAGGAGTAATTCAAAGATGTATTTTGGATAATACATCAAGTTTTTGCGACGCAAGACCGCGAGGCTGGGGCCGAGTGCTATGTACAAGATCTATGGAGTGGAGGAGTCAACGTGGGAACGAGGACACAATGCGGGCCACCTATCCTTCTGTTATAGGGATGAAGGTATATGGTTTAGTCAGTTAAAATTTAATGACCGCTTACATGCATGGTAGAGTGCGCGCTGCATATGCATGTGTTATGTTGTGATTTTCCTCACTTTAACAAAATTCCTCAAGAGTGAGAATATGACCTTAGAAAATTCCACTTCTCGGAAAAAGGTAAAATCAGAATTCGTTAAAAATTGTAATTTCGTTAAAAATTCAAAATTTATTCTCCGATCTTGTGATGATGAAACGGACGCACCGTCGAATTGTTTCGCGAAATTTAGCTAGCACGCCGACTTCGTCGACTCCGCATACTAATTACACGCTTTTCGGTATCGCTATTCGCAATCGTGAACGCATTTTCGATGCGATTTCCAAAGTCAAGATATAACATGTACTCATGTGCCATAAGTTGCATGAGTAGAGAACATGAAATCTGATCACAGATAAATGTCAATATCAAAACTCTAAAAAGACGACTTAATGGTCATTTTGAATTAGATTAATGATAATGAGACAAAACACTCAATAAGTTTATCTTTACATTCAAAAGGAGCAAAACTGAAAGAGATGAGAGGGGAGGTCCCAGGCCAGAAGACCGAAATGGAGGTTTTAAGAGAGAGAAGTGATCTCCTTCTCTGTATCACGCGATCCGACCGTCTGCCAGCCTTCTATTGTTAAGGAAAGCGCCTTCACGCGAAAGAGTGCTACACGTGACATCACTTAGAGTTTTGACAAACTCCGTGAGGTGTGTGGGTTTTATCCTACTTGGTTTTACACTTTATTTGCTGCTAACGTTTTGCTGGCTGAGCTCGAACTATTATTGACGGCCCCAAAACTTAGACCGAATTGTTAGGAAAATTTTTAGCCATTAGACAAAGGTGTGTATTTGAGGGGTTGTTTATTAAATTCATAAATTTATGCTATAAATCATGTATCGATTGAATGAGGCCAAAAATGGCCATGAAATTGTGGGTTCACAAAGTGAACCGAATATCGTGATTTTTCGAGAATAAGAGAATCGAGGGTTTCACTATTCTAAGAATAGTGTTCATTACAAAATAAATTTTGTGAATTAACGCGTCATCGAAGAATCTGCGTAATTGTCAGGTTTGATCATTAGCCCGTGGAGCTAATTACGATGAAACGCGTAATTACATAACATGATTATGTGGATTGAATTTTATGTGAATATATGCATGTTTATATATTTACATGTGACATGATCGTAATGGAATTGGTAGAACATGCATTCCATATGCACTGGAGCACCTAGGACGATAGGAGTGAGTGGCCGATGAGTCTAGAGAAATGGTTCTGAGGGTTGTCTAAAATAATAATTATCGGAGGGCAATTCCACACTCAAAATATCAATCGTCTGAGACTTACCCAATCGATATACACGGAGCAGAAATTCATAACAATACTCAATCAATATAGACGTCCAATTGATATATATACATCTGGAGGCTGTCCATAAACAAATAAACATAATAATTTCATACGAGGCTTGTGCGTAGTGTGAGGACTCGTACGAGATGATCACTAGACATTCAAGCAAAGATTACGATTATTAACGCGTTGCTTATTTTGTGAGTATCAGATCGCACTTAAAGTGGAGAGTAGCCCACTTAGGTGATTCCACTACTGAGCATTAGCTACCCCGTCGAGGGATACTATTTTTACGTGCACAGGAGCGTGCGAGAGACTCCGCCTGGGCCCTGTGAGGCCGAGCCGGGTGAAGAAAGCCGGTCATGGCTTGATGATTTTATACATGTATTGTGAATTCCCTCTAATTTTAGTATATGTGTTGCATAAGAGTAAAACATTCAACTCTGTAACTATTGGATATAGTCGATTCATAGTTGGTATGTTTTACGTGGTATTGTTTATGGGGCCCAAGTGGCCGCTTTACTCATGTTGCATTATATTTGACTATTTTATTGTGCTCTATATAAAGGCTAGATTGCAGAGCCCCGCATAAAGGAGATTTTGCCCGATTTTCTCGGGCTGCATCGGTAACCTCGACATCCACTTGTATTCCGCGGTCGACTGTAGTCAACTGACCCCGGTCGTGGCAAGGCCACCACCCCTCAGAAGAGCAATCGCACGTCGCCCCTCCCCGGGCAGGCGCACGTAATCCACTCCGAGCCAGGGGGCACCTGACCTCACCTAACCCCCAGAGGAGTGCAACAAGCAATACTAGGGAATATCTTGAACGATGAACCGAATTCAAGTCCCCAAGAAGGAATGAGATCGATCACGTGAGCAGAGGTTCAAGTGGCATCCAAACAGAGCTCAGCCCACATGAATAAGTCAGAAAGTGGCCGAGCTCCTCGACTCTATGACACCTTGGCGTAGCAACCGAGTCCCCGCTCACACCGAGGTACTACACTTCCCTTTCAACAAAAAGTTTAGATGCCGTAAGAAATGGAGGCGTCGATGGAACGGTGGTATGATCCCGCTCGACCATCTTAATACCTATAAGAACCGACATGGAGCCGCATGGATATTATGATATCGTGATGTGCCGAGCGCCTTCGCTATCACGCTTTAAAAGGCCTGGGCCATTGTTTGGTTTAACAGGCTCCCACCATCGTTAGTCTCCTCATTTAGAGAGCTTTCCATCGTATTCGTCTCCCACTTCATTGGAGTCAGAACATACAGGAAGCCGAGTTATCACTTGTTGACCATAAAGCAGAGCCCGCAAGAAAGTCTGAGGTCTTATGCCTAGAGGTTCAACACTAAGTCTTTGAAGGTAGATGTACCGGACGAGAAGTTCGCTATCATCGCATTCATCGCCGGGTTAGGAGTGCAGTCAAAAGACCTAATTTTTTCCATCTCAAAGAATCCTCAGGCAAGCATGGTCAGAGGGTGCTCGATAAAAACTGAGAAAATACATTAATCCGCGGTTAAGCCCTCATATCCAAGAAATAAGCTCTTCAACCCATGCGAGAAAAGCAAGGTCAAGCAAGCAATGGGAGCAAAACCCTAGGAGACAAAGAGACCGGGAGAGATCCCCAAGAAGGGACAGAGAACGATCCCCAAAGAGGCGAGGAAGCATCAGAGACCTCTTAGGACCACCTCAGCCCGAGCCACGACGTCAATACTCACCCCATGGCCACCCTCCGACCTGGGCCGTCGTGTCACAGTCTCAAGGCGAGGTGCAACGTGAAAATTTCCTTCGAGACGGCCATCCCAAATGTGTGGAGGACAGAATTCTACCAAAAGAGAGCAACACCAGCACCGTGAGTTCCATGCGGACCATGGGTACACCCCAGGCGCCATCATCAAACAAGGCAACTCCGTGAAGGAGATAGAATACTTGATTCGACGAGGATATCTTCGCCGCTACATAGCCTCGGAAGGTCAAGACTAGGCGCAACCACCACCATCATGGCAACCAACCCCAACTCAGCATCAACAGCTCGGGAAATCCATGGTGGATCTCGTGAGGATTCAGGAGGTAGGAATCCAATTTCCGCCAGAAGGCTCATTCATGTAACATCGATCGTGAGAGGTAATGGAAGTGCAAGCAGTGTCCAAAATGCCTCGATTCGACATCGCCATAACATTCTCATATTCAGACTTTGAGGGATGTTAACACCCCCACGATGATCCTTTGGTGATAAGGGTAGTTAGCGATAATGTTGTACCCATCTGTCCTTTGCCGACAATGTGAGCTCAATCGACATTATCTTCTCGCATCGGCCAAGTAAGATGGGCATCTGGCGGAGAAGTCGAAACCGGGCCAAAGACCCACTCACGAGATTCTCCGAGAAAAGTGTCACCTGGGGGGTCAATACGCTAGTGTCTCACTTCGAGACCCCCGTGCCGATACAACAACTCCGTAAGATTTCTCATAGCAGGATGCCCCTCGCCTTATAACGTGCATTAAAGCGCACCCTCTCTCAACGCCATAAAGGCCATCCCCTCCGCTTACCACATGGTGATCAAGTTTCCTACCACAAACGGAGTAGGAATGGTTCGAGGAGACCAGCGCGTAGCTAGGGAGTGTTATTCGGCATCAATGAAGAAAAAAGCGATCAATACATACGTGCGGATCAGCTCACAATGCGTGACGAGGTAACACCCGACCAACCCTCGAAGAGCCGGAGCCCGTGATACTGGACGATCACCCCGAACACCTCGCCTACATCGGCCCAAGCTACTAAGACCTTAGAAGCCTCCTTATCCACTTCAAATGTATCAAGGATGTTCCCACGCGGAAGCAGGAGGACATGGGAGTGGATCAATTCCCGCACATCACTCACGTGACTAAACGGGCCACCATCCTTCAAACTACCAAGAAAAAGAAAAGTTTTGCTCCAGAAGACAAAAGCAATTAACGAGGAGGCTTCCAAGAAGCTCCTTCAGTGTGTGCCACAGAGTAGCGGAGTACCCCCGAATGGTTAGCCAATGTCGACCTGGTTAAGAAAGCGACCTAAAAATGGCGACTCGCATCTACTTCACCGACGTCAACCGAAAGCATGCCCAAGGATAACGCTTCCCCACCCCGATCGACCTTATAAGAGACGCCACGGCTACCATAAACTCTCAACTTACGGATGCTTTCCTAAGCAACCGTATTAGCATGGATCCCTGGCCAACCAAGAGAAGACCTCATTCACATGTGGCAAGGACCCATCGCTATCGAGCAATGCCTTTGATTGAAAAAAACGCAGGAGCTACTCACCGTGAGGTTAGTGAACAGGATGTTCCAAACAAACAAATGCCTATGGAGTGTATATATAGACGACATGTTGGTAGTCACCACACCAGCCCATACCTCATTTGGCCGAGGCATTCCAGATCCTAAAAGAGTACAACATGAAGTTGAATCCAGCCAAATGCGCTTTCGGAGTCTTAGCCGGAAAATTCTTGGGTTTTATAGTCAACCACCGAGGAACAGAGGCAAACCTAGACAAGATAAAAGTTGTACTCGACATGCCCTCGCCATCAAACATAAAAGAAGTCCAACGCCTAACTGGAAGGATAGTTGCGCTAAGCCGTTTTGTGTTCAAGGCCAGCGATAAGTGTCAGCCCTTCTTCCAGATTCTCAAAAAAGCTCAACAGGCGCACACTACGAAGAAGCATTCACAAATTTAAAAACTTATCCGAGCTCTCCATTCTCAAGTCCTCCGAGGAGAGCTCCCATCAGACCGCAATTTCGCATTTCTCAACCAAATGGCCCCGATCAGAGATTAAAGATCGAGCAAAGACTTAGTCTACTATTGCACCGAGCTTGAGATAAGGTAGGAGAGGTATCCAAAGATGGAGAAACTAATCCCGCATTGGTAACTCGCAGCCCGAAACTCCGCCTTACTTCCAAGCTCATACCATTGAAACCCAACGTAATATCCAATGAAGTAGCTACATAAACCAAAGACTCCTGGGAAGATCGATGAAGTGGGCCATGAGTCACAGCCCAACACGATATAAACCAAAAACAACAATAAAAGAGCAGATTCGTGTACTTCATGGACCACCCTGTAGCTCGTCGGCTACCTGGAACGACACCGACCTCCCCATTCTGGAGGTCGGGTCCATGACGAGCCGCCTTTAGCTCAAAGGTATTTAGCCCACTGAGCCCGCCAGCCGGCTTTTAAGAGCTCAACTACCTCAAACAAGGCGTATAGCCACAGCCGCTTAGCCTCAGAAGATTAGCCCATGGAGCCTCAAGAACTCAGCTCAAGAGCTCAACCCGCTTCGCACAAGGCCATATAGATGCAGCCGCTCACCAGTAGATTAGCCCCATTGAGCTCGCAAATTTCATTTTCAAGAGCTCAACAACTCGCATAAAAGCCATAGCTTTCGTAGAGCCAGTTCACCAGCAGATTAGCCCACTGAGTCTCGGGGAAATTACCACGCCCGATTTTCGGACGCGACCAACACCGGGACCCCCGACCGATTTTTTTCAAACAACTGGCACTGCGGGTACGCCCCACATCTATAACGTAATCAAAATATTATATACATATAACTCCAGTCCCATTTATATATACAAAATCGAACTTTACATTTACAAACTGTAGCACTGAATCTACATGCAAAGGAACCTCTTACAAGTGTGGGTGTCGCTCACCAGATATGATGTTCACGACGTTCTTCACTTTGCCACTATTGTAACCCAAGCAAGTTTTTTACGCTTTAGTGAGAAACATTTCTTATGCATATACACATTTAATGATATTTAGCCAATGTATAATATAAATTTCATGCATTTATATTATGAGCCATAATGAGTACTTCTTCTTATAACAAAGTTTACGCTTATTCTATCTCCCGTAGGAGTTACATCTTATTCTGCAGAACATATCCTTATAACAGACTATGTGCATTCAGACTTTAGGAGTTACAGCAACTTATACTTATACTGACTTATAGCTATTCAGTATCCTCCAGGAGCATAACTTTATACTTATCTCCTTACTTTAACATATCCTCACTTCGCATCTTATAATTTTAGCTTATTCTGATTTCCTGATAATGTATACCTCAGAGGTACTACAGAACATTTTGTTGGTACAAAAGTACCCGTAGGTACTACAGGACAGATTCCTTATACAGAGGTACCCGTAGGTACTCCAAGACTTATGCTTATCTTACGGATACGTGAGTACTCGTAGGTACTACAGATACAAGAGTACCCGTAGGTACTACTGGACTTATACTTAATCTACCAATACGGGAGTACTCATAGGTACCACTGAGTTTATACGTATACGTGACTTATTTGATACGTGAGTACCCGTAGGTACTACAATGGAAAACACAAATATTCAAATGCGTGAGTACCAGAGGTACTACAGACTTATTCGAATCGAACTTGTCGGGATACAGAGTACCCGTGAGTACCTGGCGTAACATATCGCACTGACGTAACTTAATCAAATGCCGGAGTACCCGTAGTACGCGCAATGTGACCGACATACGTAATCCTTAATCAAATGCGTGGAGTACCTATAGGTACTACAGAGCGCACGATACGTGACACAATTTTATTCTAAATACGGGACTTATCGATACAGGAGTACCCATAGTACTGGCAGACTTATACAGAGACGTAATCCTCTATCGATACGTGACTTATTAGATACATGAGTACCCGTAGTACTACAGACTTATTCAAATGTGAGTACCCTAGGTATCACTGCGATCCTATTTATCGGTGATCTTTATTTCAGATGTGATACCATAGGTACACAATGTGTTCCATTTAAATTTAATTCCATTAATAAGAAAGAGTAACTGAGAAAATGCATTAAGGTGTGTGTAATACCTTCACATGCAAAGAGCACCATAGGTGCCATGAGCTTTGACCAAAGACAGATACCCATAAAATTTTCGTAACTTATTCAAGAGATTGATCATTAAATACAGAGTACCCGTAGGTACTACGTGACTTATCTGATACAGACTTATCAAATAATTGCCGTAGATTGCCTACACGGGACTTGAATCTGGGACTTATCGGATGCAGAGGGTACCGTAGGTACCTCTACGAGCCCAGTCAGTCGGAATGGCGAGAACTTAATCAAATACGAGTACCCATAGGATTTCTGAGCAGATCAGTCTAGGGACATAATTTATTATGGGACTTATCGGATCTGGCGGGAGTACCCGTAGGTACTCTGGGACTTATTCAGATGCGAGGAGTGCGTGGTACGCTCTGAGCTAACGAGCGAGGAGCGGGAACCGTTAAATGCGGGGGTACCGTGGGGTACTCACCAACGAGACATTTTGGTGCGAATTTTCACGCCAGATTTTCTGGAGGCTCTGTCAGTTAGGCAAGAGACTGCACTGGGATCTGGGTGGCTGGTACTCTGGGGCCCGATCGAGCGGGGAGTGTCGGATACGGGACATATCGAGAGGCAGGGTGCCGTGGATGTTTTCTGGACTTATTCGGGATGCGCGGGAGTACCGTAGGTACTACGGAGGTATTCGGATGCGGTACCGTGGGTACTACACGCCAGCATGCGGTCTGCCCGTAGGTACTACAAGAGGCTTAGCACAGATGCGAGGAGTGCCGAGTAGGTGCCTCACCTCTAAATCACCGGGGTACCGTGAGTACTACGAGGCTATATCAGAGGCGAGTACGTGGAGTACTCTGAGAGAACTTTGAGACTTATCATATAGCCCCATTTGACTTCCTAGACCGATGTCAGGATTAAGTAAGACCATGACACAATAAGTACCCAGAAGATACTGATGAGGAAGTCTTAGTAGCACTAGTCGAGCAGTCTTAAGTAGCACTAAATGTCGAACGAGTGCAGTAGCATAATCGGAGTACAAATTTAATCGAGTGCTGGGGCACTAATCGAGTCTTAGAAGTACTAATGTGCGGAGCACTAATCAGGGATCTTGGAAATTATACTAATCAAGTCTTGATTTTCATCTAGAATCTGCAGAAGTCATAATCGGATTGAAGTCTTTGTGTCATTTAATAACCTTAGGTAGTTTATAGGTTAGGTAACTTACTATCTTATAATAGGGCATTGTTAGCCACTTTGCTCGTTCATGGCGAGATGGTAATCCATATCGCGGTAGGTGATGAGCGTGTAATCACCTTATTCATATATTCTTATTCTGATCATCTTTTTACTCTCAGAAATTGGAATCATTCCAATTGGATCTTCCAAACTCGGGTTATGGCATTTTCATGCCAACTAGTCGATTTTCGATTTTACACCTCAGGACTGTTTGAATTACTGATTTTTTCGGGGTCTTAACTTCATATTTTGACACTAGGTCCTTGTAATTGACTAAGGATTAAGGGTTCTATTATTCCAACTGGAATCACCCAGTCGAACTATAGGAGCTCAAGTTCGATCAGGCTCTTGGACTTCTATGATCACTGATGGAATGGAGCACACAGCCTCACTTTAAGTGGATTTTTCTCGACCAAAGGTCAGTGGGGCCTCTGCCTATATAAAAGTTTGGTTCTTCTTATGAAAGTCTTTAAGTAGCCACTTGAATCCTCAAATCGGATAAGAGTAGAGGGAGATTGTGGCCAAAATACGAAAACTGGCAGAATTGGAAAAGCCAAGGCAGACCTCTCGGACTGGATTCTAAGGTGGGTTTAGTAAAATGAGCCAGAGAACCGAGAGTTCTCTTTGAGTGGGACAGATCCCTGGTGGGAGTACTAGGAATGTCAGATGTGTTTTCTCACATTTTTATCTGTGATCATAGATCACTCCTGCTCTTCAAACACACATCAAATTCATTCAATTTCACTTTGGAATCTCTTTTATCTCAAATCATCTTTCAATTTCATCTCATTATTAAAAATCCATCATAGTTTCTTCCCAAAACCTACAATAGGTTAAAACCCATACTAAATAAACTCAAGGATTTGTTAGGGGGTTACTCTAAACCCTAACTCAATTGCTTAACATTTAACCATGAATCCTACCTCAAAGAGAGGATTTCATGAGCTTCTTGTGCCATATGGGGTTTTACCCACCTTAATTGCTGCTTTGGTTTAAGATGAAACCTAACAAAACCCATGTTTGGGGAACTACAACCAACCCAGACATAGCTATTCCTTACACTAATCTCTTAGAATCCATAGCCAAAAGTTAGTTTCCATGCCTTTTGGCTTGCTCTTCGCTCCTCAGCCCTTCTCTTCCTCTTGCTCCCTCTCTTTCTTCTCTCTTCCTCCCCATCAGGTTCTCTCCCAAAATGAGACCAATTTGGTCTTTTAGAAATCCGATTTTCTAAGGCCATGTTTGTACCTCAAATAAAACCCATTTTGGGTTAAATTGCTTTATTGCTTTCAAGCCCCATAACTCTCCTTCTATTTATAGTTAAACTTTCCTTTATCTCATTTGGCCCATAGTCTCATCAGTCATCTTTTGGGCCCCTTTTGGACAAATTACAATTTTGTCCTTTAAATCTTACTAACAAGTCCTCTTCGTTTCCAGTTTTTGCATTTAACTTGTAAACAGTCAAGTGCTCTTAATGCTAAACCTCTTCAGAAAGACCAATTATATTTTAAGTCATTACATCGTCAGTTTTCAAGAGCTGTACCTTCAAACAAAGGCCATATGGCAGCGGGCCGGTCGACCGGGCCGGATTGGCCACGGGCCTCGACAACAGTTTTCAGAGCTCAGGCGCTTGGACAAGTACATATAGTGTGAGCTAGTTAGCTTAGAGCGGGATTAGCCCCGCGGGCCTCAGCGGCTCGATTTCCAAAGGCTCAAAAGCTACTCAAACAAGGCCCTTAGCATGACGGTTCAGCTCTGGCGGTGCCCGGGCTAAAACTGGGTTTCAAAGGCTGTTTGCTGAGCAAAGGCCGCCCTTAGCGCCCGAAGCGATTCGGCTGGCGAAGTCGACGCAGGGCACCGGCTATTTCATTTCAAACTTAACGCCGAGACAAGGCCGCCGCAATCGCGAAACACGATTCGAATCGGCGGTGTTGCCGCGGGCTCGCGGCTGGTTTTGGCGCTGGCGAACGAGCCGCGCCAGCGCGAGCTGAATTCCCGGCTCAAATGGGTAGCCTGAGCCTAACGGCTTAGATTTTCAAGAGCTGGCCTCGAAACAAGGCCATATAGCGTAGAGCGATTCAGCGCTGAGCGGAGGTGCGCCCGGAAGCACCGGCCGGCTGTTGTTTTCAAACTCAGCGCTCGAATAAGCCATATGGCTGCCCCGCGCGAGCGATTAAACAGGGCACGTGTAGCGGAGCTCGTGACTCTTCGATTTTCAAGAGCTCGGCCCTTGAACTCAAGGTGTTTGTCCTTTTTTATATAGACTAAAACCCCTCAAATTCACATGAATTTATATAAAAGAGCTTGTTTCTCTTGCATCCATGTCACTTTGGATAATATGTAATAAAATATTTCTTTTCAGAAGATTCATGATTAAAAATAAGGTTTTAGTCTATAGCCTTAACTATAAGTGCCTGAGTCATAAGTAATCATGAATGTAAGTCCAAGTATCATTCCCACAGAGATTGGTACGAATTAAATATCAACTACCCCAACTACTAAAATTCCATGCTATTTGGACTAAAAACTCAAAATGGAAGTTGTATCTAGAAAAATAAAGATTCTAGACTATTAACTACTGTTTTTAACCTAAGCTAAACAAATTAAATGATTAAATAAATTGTAACTAAAATCTTTAAGAATTTGAATCCAGTTCTGTAAAGCAAATATAATGAAATAATGAAACAATCAATTCGGCTAAAAGTACATTACTCTGTTTGTGTATGGATATGGTTTGTCCAAGATTTCCTAAATGTTAGATTGGATTTCTCCATATTAGATTAGATACCCTTACTTCTCTCAGAGACTAGATCAAAACCCATTCTTATATTCCCAATCCTCTTGCAAGATCTGGGTATTTTCTTTCTCAATACTTCACACCCATTTCTTGTTGACAGTAGACCTTTTGCATTTCCTTCTCAGGATTTTCGCAGAGTTTCTACCACTTAAAAGGTGGCTCAACCTCTAGATCTATTGGGTCGTTCTTTTCCCTTGATTGAATCTTGCTAACACGGGGTGCCTTTAGATTAAGGTGAACTCTACGATCATTTATATTGTTAAATACTCCTCCAACTTCAATTAGCGGGTGGGAATTTATCTAAAATGAACTCTCAAGCTCAAGCCGGTTAAATCAGTAGTATCTAGCATACACCTAGAAAAGAATGTAGCTCCAGGAATCTACGTCTGCAGTGTCACGCGAGAGAAGTATCACGAGTATGAAGGCAGATGCATTCCCTCAGCGGTATTTGGTACTACTATGAGACTTATCAATTCAAAAAGCGACACCAAATAATGAAGTAAATTCGAGACGAATAAGTTCTAGATTGCTGTAGGAAGCGTAACTAAATGTAAATGCATTGATGTATTATTATTCTTGTCCACATTACAAATCATCCTCATATACCCTTGCCTCAGCTCATTTCACCTTTCCACCTATCTGATGGCTGCGCTCTGGTCTGTTCAATTAAAGAAGTAGTACCCGATCACGTCACAACCAACAATTGCAATAAAACTAAGAAAGAAATAATTCCGAGAAATTTGTCTAGATTTCATAGAATTTTCGAGGTAGTAATTTTAAGAAGAAAATAACGAAATAAAACAACGACTCCACTCATTTCTTCACGATTCATGATTCAAATCAAAAATTGCTAAATAAAAAAATAAAAATCTACTCTAAACTATACAGCGAGTTCCTCTCCTTTCCCCTTTTTGGGTAGTGAAAGCGGAGCTACACATATTAAACATAAAAAATTAGTAGAATCCACGAAAAAAAAACTCGGTGGAATCTAAAAGCCCGGTTCTTGTTCTTCATGACCTCGGGTTGATTGACATGGATTCCTGATTGCTCTGTGTTCGAATTAGCGACCTTGTTAGCCACATTGCGACGATTCCCTTGCGGTACTTGGATTAATAGTCACGACATCATTTATAATTGACCTCCCAGTAGCTCGATGTTCCTCAAAGTTGATATCCGCGACCACGATTTCACTTGGCGACATCATTGTCTTTCTCTTCTTCGGCTACAAGTCATGACCTTGGATTACGAGTATCGAGGACTCTTTTTCCTTGTTGTCTTTTGCATGTCGCGACTTCGGTTTTAAGTCGCGACCTTGTTGGTGGTCTTCTGCCTTCACAAGTTTCAAATTTTAAGTCGCTGACTTGAGGTGATATCGACCTCTTTTGATGTTCATTTCTCATCTTAAAATTACGCAACCTGCTTTGTTGCAACCCGATTTCTCTTCAACCTCTATTCCGAATTACATGACCTCAAGTTGATGTCGCGACATCATATTTGATATTTATTTCTCACGTGCGGCGTAGTCCCGATTGTTGAAAGTAATTGCGTATGGTTCGTACGCTCAAACTCTTCACCAGGTCGCGCGACCAATGAAGTGGCCGCGACGCTGATCTGAATCTGATTAATAATGTTATAACTTCGTCTTACATGTTGAGACCGGTTTCAATATCGCTGACCTCCGCGGTATCCAGCGACTTCAATCTTACTTCATTTAAAAACTAGTTGCAACTTAACTTTTCTTTGCGAGACTTCTTTTGTGGCTTTATTGACGAATCCACGTCGCGACATCAAAGTGACGTCGCGACCTCAGTTACATTCAATTGGCGTCGCGACCTCTTTCATTTGTTGCCTTGGTCATTACAGTGCCAGAAGCAATCTTTACAAGTCACGACTTAACCCTTTCTACAGTCTTCTGTTTCTTTAATGATCGTTGATCTGTAGTGACTGGAAGCTATGTTAGAAAACTAGCTTCTGTCTCATGACTCGAAGCTCAGTTGCGACTTATTTTCTATGGCTGATCTCTTCGGTTTTTCTTTGGGATTTTTTTGTTTTTCTTTGTAGTACTCTGCAAAGTCATTTGTCATCTCCCATTACCATATGAATCAACATGTTATCTTTGTATGCTCCAGAAAATAGATTAAAAATCAGATGAGTTTTTGCTCATCACAGGTCTTATAGCGCAAAGCCGGTTCGGCTCGAGGCGGATTGGCCACGAGCCCAGCGTGGGTTTTAAGGCCTGTTGCTGGCAGGCCACTGCAACATGAGCCGGTTCAGCTAGGCGGTGCATGTACACATGGGCCTCAAACAGCTCAGTTCACTTCAGCCTTCTTTCAGACTGAGCCGCCCATAGCGCGAGCGGTTCAGCACGGAAGATTGGCCGGAGCTGCTGCTTCGATTTTCAAGAGCTCAGCGCTCGAACCGAGCGCCGGCACCAAACGATTGGCTCAGCGGAATTCGCTGCCAGAATCCTAAGCGGCTTCAGTTTTCCGAAACGCTATTGCTCGAGCGAGGCTGCCTCTGCTTCCCGCAGGCGATTATTTCGAGCAAATTAGCCTCACGAGCCTCGCGGCAGATTTTCAAGAGCTCAGCTACTCGAGACAGGCCATATAGCGCGAGCGGTTACTAAAGCGGTGCTTTAGACTCGCGACTCGTTTTCCGAAGCTGCAGGCCAATTAGCCTGCTCGCCCGCGAGCCCGGTGGCTGAACGCCGTAGCTCTCGGGCGCCAGCCTTCGGTCCTCAGGCTCAGCGGCTCAGATAAGACCTTATAGCCACCAATCCAAGTCGGCTCGAGGTAGGCGACATCGGGGGCCAGCGGTTATATATGTATTTTTAAAAGAGGATATAGAAATTGGTTATTCATTGGTTTCAAGCTGCTACTTTGTATATCACAGGGGTTGAGCCCAGTAAAAAAAAAAAAAAGCGAATTGTGCGAAGAGGATCAGGCGTGGGGGCGGGAGGCCGAGGCGGGCTCAGTACAGGGTGGCGGCTCCAAGCAATGGCGGAAGGATACTTTTCTGTGTGGGGATGTGAGATTAAGGTCAGAAGAAATTGGTGACATTGCAACCTCTCTGAAACAAAGCCATGGCTTGCTGAAGGTGGGCCTCAAATGTCCTCAAACTCTTCATAGCTATCATGAATCTTGGGGTTTCCTTATAGAAGGTCCCTGTGACCGGCATATGATCGGCGGATCTCGATAAAATTTGCTGAAGCGCGACGATATCTACCAACAGCTTACATTAGCGACTCATCTCACAGCGTGTCTACTGGTTACCGTGACTCGTGCGAGTAGCGGCTCTTCCCTCACTGCACGACTCAATGCGGGTAGCTGCGGCCTAGATCACGCTCTTAGCCAGGATCATCACAGCAGGCGGTCTGCGGCCATCACGACTGCCTCGGCTTCCGCCCTCAGCATCTCTTAAGCCATCTCGAGCCTTCTCTTCCCTATCACCAGCGTCTTGCGCCATGAGTGTCGCCGAATGGGGACTTGACTTCACGGCCATCATCATATTTTGCATCGACCAATGATTATTCTGCTTCAGAAAAGCTACTCTCTTTGTAAACTCTGGCGACTGACGCCAACCTGTTCATTGCCCTTTTGCAAACTCCCGGATGGGTAGCCACGTGTCGTGCAACAAAGTCAACACGCGATTGAAACCAGAGATAAAGGTAGGTATTGAAAGACCTGCGGGGAACTACGGAGGCAGCCCCGCGAAGGGATAGAGCGGAACGCGACCCGGGAGCACTGGAGCCTCTTGAGATCGAGGGAATCACGAGGATGGATGAGATCGCACCAACGACCAAGCTCGACATTGGAAGCGAGGAGTCCCCATCCATCGGCTTCGGGATCTTCCTCCCTGATCCTTACGCACTTCAGAGGAGAGGCTCGGTCTTTCTCTTGTGAGAAGGACTCCCAGCGAAAATGTTAAGGGCTGGCCTCAAGTGGGCTCGGCCAGCCCTCCCCACAGAAAATCTTGGCGCTACAGTGAAATGAATGAAGCAACTTGGCTCTTGGAACCTCATTCGGAGGTGGCAACCTTGCTCAGGTTATGGCGAAGAAGGTGGCGAAGGCGTCCCAACCTGAAGGAAGCTGCGAGCGGGTGGCCTTTCTGAGAGTCAAGGAGTTTATTTACTGGTCGAGACCTCCAGGGACGGCGTCTCCCACCAGAGCTTGAGCTCTCTCACTTAGTGGGCTTGACCGGAGACCCATCGTGGGGAGAACTTCATAGCGGATGGGTGAAGGCCTAAAAGTAGCGGTGGAGACTTTGGACTGAAGTCTGGAATATCCAACCCGATAAGCTCGGAGTAAGCACGGAGAGACATTTGGTCAGCTTGGCTTTATGATACTGTCTTGGAGTGAGATCGGGCGAATGCACCGAAAGCGCACGACCAGTAAGTTAGGAGTTACCTATAATTTGTGAAGTAGCCCAAACTAAATAAACAAAGCTCGTGGGTGATTCTGGGTGGTCCGGATAGCCCGAAGCGCCCGATTAATATGTACCTTGTCGAGAGGATGTTGCTCTAACTGCATTAAAAAGCCAGCGTCTTCAAGAATTTGTGGGGCCGGAGATCAGAGATAGCCATGGGCGGCCGGAACGCTGATGTAAAGGCCTGTCCTTTACATTGAAAAGTCAGGGAACGAGCTATCTTGAATGATACCATGTCACAAGACAATTAACAGCCCGATCCCGAATACCCGGAAGTTGGCGTGAGAAGGCGGCAAGTGTTGCAACCTTTTTATAAGGGGATCGAAACGGAAGGCCATTTCGCCTGAGAAAAGCGCCACCATGCCAGGCGCCAGTGAGCGGCGTGGAGGTGAAATGCGTCGGAGACGATACGGATGACAAGCGGGGTTTATATGCGTCTTCTGCTTCTATATTCAAAGTAACTACACTAGGACCACTGTGAGAAAACACTTGACAGACAGATCTTCAAACCTGCAAGACTAATTTAAATAATCAAATTCTCATGCCACCACCTGGTGGAAAGAGAAAGGTCACTTAGAAAGCCATTTATTGTGTGACCTAGCGGTTGGGCCTCTGCCATAATACTGAATGGGATGGGAGTGCCCTGCAAGAAAGAGGAGCAGCCTGGACCCATGAATAGCAAAATCAGAAACCAAGCCCCAGCCCTAGCGCCACGCAATGCTTGAAGAGACAAGAAGAAGAAAGACGCACTAGTCCTAGGAACATAACAAAAAGGGCGACCTTAAGCAAGGTATTACAAAACACCAAAGAGATTCACAAGCAAAGGTCGGACGAGGGTTAGAAAAGGAAATGCTCTTGGGGCGGAAAAGCTCAGATCGAGGGAACACGATACTAGCGATTCAAGGATGTTCTGAGAAAAAGTGAAAGAACTGAAGCCTGTGCGAAAGTTGAAAGTCAATGATGTCTTGGACATTTAGCGTGGCTAACCGACGACCTGGCATTCCGTGAAGTGCGTTAAGTGATCGACCGCCCTTGCCTTCCGCTGTAACAAAGTGGAGAATATTGATTCAAGTTTAAAAATGGCTGCATGAAGCAGCTCCCTGACAAGCGGGGTCTTCAAAAGGGCTTATGACGAGGCCAGTCGGCTCCTGGCAAGCCTTAGTGAACTGATAAATGTTCCCAAAGGGCGATAACACGAGGACCGGCCTAAAGCCCATATCATAATAAATCAAAATAATCTCTGTGTCAAGGGGAAGTAGATAATCTGACAATTACTATCTATTATCCACAGTAATTTGGCGTGATAGGACAGGAAAATCCTCCCGTCGATACAGAGAAATCCTTATCACCATCAAATTGGGAAAAACCTCCACTACTCCATCCAGAACCACCTTCTTAGTGAGAAAATTTTGAAAAGTCTTTCTCGCGTTGATATTCTGTGAAAAAACTCCAGAGCATCAGTGTGATAGGTGAGCCAGCGCCGTCGGCTAGTTCTTGTTCTTGAGGAGGCGATCGAATAGCGGGCCGGCGATCCCAAACCGTAAATGGCGTTCCGTTGGCGTGTCAGCGTAGAAAAAAGAAAGAAATATGACTAATCGGCAAGTATAGTGAGGCTATGGAAGATGGCTTGGTTCCTTAGAGGTAATTGGAATCTTTAGACAAAATGCAAAACGGAGTCAAACTAAAGGTGAGAGGAGGTGGGTTGAAGGTGAAGGTAGATGGAGAAGAGAAGGATAGATTGGATAAAACTAGTTCTTTTTTTTTTTTTTAAATAAAAATTTATGAGTTCAATTAGATAGTGACACGTCTTTGAAAATTAAGTATTAAAACTATATTTTTTTGTAAATAAATATATTGTAGTTAAATCAGATAGTATTTGTAGTATTTTCTATAGCTGCAGTTAACTTTCTATAGACCTTTGGGGAAAGCCTGTAAGCTTGATGTTGTTAACAATCGAGATGGACATTATTTAAAAAAGAGTGAAGTTGGATTATTCTTGTCCAATTCTTCATATTTTAATTTTTATGACATTATTATTATCAACTAAATTTTTATAATTCTTATTTTATTTATAAAATAATATTCTAATTTTTTCTTACTTCAATTTCCAGACATCCATACTAGTACTGAGCAGACATTATGAAGTTGGATCACCATATTACCAATGAGACATTTTAATGCTAAATTTATATGGTTATGATTAAAAATATTTAATATTTATGTTTTTATTACTTTTGCTAAACAAAAAGTGCAGCTTTACCTATTACCCTATTACAAACTTTGTTAGAGTGTCTACCTTCTATATATATATTATGTTTCAGCGGTGGCGATTCTACCACTATGACAGGCGTGATGAACAATGTTATATAAATTATAAATAATCTAAAATGTTATTAGTTTTTATGAATTAAAGAAATAAGTGGCAATATAGGCCATACTATACCTTTTGCTTGTTTGAGAAACAATTAAATATTCTACCACTTAAAACAAATATGATGGAGTAATATTACAAAATTAGTCATAAATTATAGTAACTATAAATATTATAAACTTTATGGTTATAAATAGAGTTGTGATATATTCGGATCCGTGTTGTTCATTTTTTGACTTGATTTTGAGAGGAGGCTAGGTTGTAAAGTGATGGCAAATTGGGCCGACCCATTGTATTAAGCCCGTTGGGTTTGGTTTGGGTTAGCCTAAAATTCTTTATTTATTTATTTATAATAAATAACTTAGTAATTAAGATTTTTGTAAGGATTTATCTATAAAAAAATGACCAATTAGCTCTCAATATAAAGTCAAATATCTCACTATATTTTGAGTTGTAATAGCTGTGTAACACTATAGTGTTAATAAGTAAACTTTTGTTATTTTAAATTATTATTACAATTTTTAATATCTTTTTAATAAATTTATCTGATACTTAAATATTTTTTAAAAATCTTGAATGTTAAATTAGGGAATGCCTTTGGGTTAAGTTTTAATATTAAATATGTTTTCATATATCTCATTAATCTTATTCTCTTCACTATTTCATTTTTTATTTATCTTTTATATTTTATTTAATCATTTATTAAAGTTTGTTCATTATTATTATTACTATATAGTGGTCTAGCATTATCTATTTGTTAAAGTTTGTTTACTAATATTATTCATGTACATTTATATTCTTTGAAATTTATATGTTTGAATTATTATTAAATGTTCATCTATTGTTTATTTTATTTGAAGATTTATAAAATTTATAAATTTATTTTGCCAATTTTTAAAAGGTTTGGATCCATTTTAACCTCCAACTCATAAGGATTAGATTTGACCAACAAAAAACTAATTCAAATAGAAATTGGCCGAATTAACATAGTTGATTTTCCACAACTCGAAATGGGTCGGGTTGACCCTTTAACCAACTCTAGTTATAAATTTATAAAATCTATTTATGGTTATATGAAAAATATGAAAGGATTTTTATTAACATAAAAATAAATAATATTTTGCCGGCACAAAATAATAATCTTTTTAACTATGGTTCTGTAATAATAAATTTATTGTAGTACCTAAATAACCATAAATATGAAATTTACTAACAATTTTCAAAATAATATTATAAAAATAAAGGAAGAAAGTTGGAATTTGACAAGAAAAATTCCAAGTTTGGTTCATCTTCTTTAAATAGTTTCACTATTGATTAAAATTGGACACTGTCTAAATTTGAGGTTACATGTGTATTGATGTTAAAGTCTGATTTTGACTGACTAAGAAAATTAAAATAATCTAATTAATCTTCAAAATTTTTATTATTTAAAAAAAAGAAATCGGTTTGATGTCCACCCACTCTCTTCTCTCGCCACATTCACTATTTAATTGGCCACTTCTCCACTGTGTCTCCTTCTACCTTTGACATTCTCTCTCTCCTTCCTTCCTCACCATGTTATACCATCTGGTCTCCACTATTACCTTGGTGACATGGAGAAGGTCACCGCCACCTCCCTTTCCTTATTCAACAGCGTCCGCACCAACAAACCCTACCACCACCTCCCGGCCTTCCTCTTCGACAAGCCCATGGGAGACAACCCAAGCTTCTTTCCTTAGTTTTTGTCTCTCTCCTCTCTTGCTACTCTGTCCTCACTCCTTGCCTTTTCAGCTTTCCCTTATGTGAGCCTTTCTTCTTTTTCTCTCACACAGGTTTCTACTATTTTCCTCCATTTCTCTGTTGTTTTCTCCTACTGCTTTTGTCTTATCTTGATGTTTGTGACTGTTTTATTGGATTCATTTGGAGAACATGATGGCTGATAAACCAGTGCCTTCACATGTATTCTTCAATCTCAATGATTGCTCTTCTTCTATTCCTTGCTTGGGTGTTCTTTTTTCTCTTTTTTCCTTCAAAAGTCTAGCTACCCTTATAAAACTACGGGAAGAGATTATTATTTGAGTGCGGATTACCTTTTCCCTTTCAGTTTTGTTCATCAAAAGAGGGGAAAGAGGAATCTTTTCTATTTTTTGTTTCATATTGATTTTGTCGCCAAAGATGAATAACCAGCTCAAATTGCTCGGTATTCTCTACACCCAAACAATGCATTCTTCATGTAATGAATTTTTAATTAGACAATATAAACAGTTGGAAAATTGGGTTCCGTTTGATTTTTGAATTCTGTTTGATTCCTAGATTTTATTTATTGCTGTAACTATTTGTTGTGATAGAAGTGCCTTTCGTACAGACATTTGTTTCATGAAGGGGGTGTAAGATCTCACTTTTCTTCATTAATCTTTCCGAATAGCTCGAGGACCACCAATGACACATTTTTTGCCATGAACTTTCACAAGAAATTACACAGCTTAGCCACCACCAAATTCCAATGCTAAAAAAACCAAGCATGCCAAAGACCTAACAACACAATGATATGTGTGGTCTCCTGAATTCTTAGAATCACTGGATCGTCGGGGCATTCACTAGTTAGCTGCAATCTTGCAAAACAAAAAGAAGGTGACGGCGGTGTTCCGTCGCCCCTCCGATGGCAAAGTCAGTCTCTATCTCGAAGACTCAAAGCTTGAAGTAATAGTAATCTCGATTAGGAATCTCGTACCTTTTTTTGGTGTGACTTGCTTTTCTTTTATGGAGGGAGAAAGAGGATCCGTCTTTTTTGGTTAGTTGACGATTTTCTTCCCATAATGTTAGTAGCATTTAATTTTATTTCTGAATTCGCTGACTTATTCTTCCCTCTCAGTATACCTTCCCAATTGAACTGATACTAAGAGGACTTCCCTATTTTGTCGGAGGCGACGAAGTCAGTTTATGAGTGAACTTATGCTTATAAAGTAGAGAGCCAGTTGGCAACTTCGCTTGGGAGAGTTGCCACTTCGGGAAAATAAGCGCTTGAGCTAAACAAGGCGTTCGGGCTATGGGATTCCCAAGCGCCCAGGCGGAAGGTCGGCCGGGCATTCCTGGGTCAGCTAAGGTTTGGGCCTAATCTCCTTGGGGTATCCGGGCGGAGGGTCGGCACGACATTCTGGGTAGACTGGTGTTTGGGACTTTTCCCTTTGGGTCTCTTTGGCTAAATAATTAGCTAAGGTACGCCGGCCTGGTCCGAAGGCCCAAGGCGGTACTCCATTAATGCCCCTGAAAGCTTCCGCCTGGGAGGAAGACCATCCGATCGAAAGAGTAAGGTTGACCGTCATATTATGGGGAACAATTGATTAGTGCCCAAAAAGTGCTATTTTGAATCCTATTTTTAATAGGTTTTGAGCGCTTTTTGTGTACTAATTGTTATACTAACTCACTGATAACGGGCCCCTATTGCACTTTTGATCAGACCGGGTCGTTTTTTGTAGTTTTGTGAATTGGGGCCAAACTGCTGTGTCAATCCAATCATAACAAAGTCGGGCATTTAACAATTTCATATGGTTTTCTATCAATTTCAAGAAGCCTGGAATGAAGAAATATCAAAGCAAGAAGAAATAAATAAGAGTGCATAGAAGCAATGAAAACAGTAGGCCATCAAAGGAGGAACAAAGGCTGAGCGAATTTTCCCATCCCGCGTACTGCTCTCCCGCATTTGTTGTTTTTGCTACAATTTTTGGTTTCTTCCGATATTATCCCTTGTAATAGCTTTTAGTTTCAGTTTTTTTTGTAATTTCCCATACACTGAGCACCCAGTATGCTTCTCGTGATGTACAAACCAGACAATCAATTCTAAGAATAGAGAAGCAAAGTGCTAGCTCCCACAGCCTTCCTTTCTCCCATTTTCTTTTCTTTTCTCCTTCGGTCGCCAACATCTTCCTGAGGATGACAACTCAGAGGATGGTTGGTTTAGACCTCTTCCTCCTTGAAGAGGAGGGCTATCAAGCAACGATTTTAACAAACTTTGTCTCCCCGTTAATGAAGCGTATTTTAGCCATTTTGTTCCCAAATTTGCAACTATAGGTCAAGCTTTTGATGTACTTTCTTGGCCATTACTGGCAAGCGCTTAGGTTTAGTGTATTCTTAGCTAGACACTCGATATCCATTAGTTGCCTCACGAGCCACTAGAGGTGAGGTTAAGGTCGATTTTTAACTTTTAGATTTAAAATCTCAAACATGCTCTCCATCGCATCACAAGTTTGGGTCTGTTTCACTGGATACTTTCACCTAGATTCAATTCCATTTGCCCCAGTTTAGTTGTCTCCCCATTAGTTACTAGTGGTAGGTTTTAGACATGTTTTCACCTGTAGGAACCAGGCAAAATGCTAAATAAATGCTTTCTATCAAAAGGAAAATTATTAGGCTTAGTTTTAAAGTTGAATGAAGATCCTGGCTCGAGATGGACTTATGCTGTCATCCTCCCCAACGCGAGGAAATGAACCTGGACCTCTCGGGCTTGCCTTAGGACCTAAAACCAAAGAAACAATGTTTCAAGTAGTCTTATTTACATTTTTTTTTCTTTATTTTATTTTCGCTACAAACCATCAACTTTTGCTTTTCACTAAACCCAATCCAAATTGAATTCACCATTTTCAATTCACTCCAAATCATTTGTACAAAGAAAACCCATCCCTGAGTTCGACCCTAGAACCATTATACTGCAATAGCTTGACTATGGCAGTAGGAGGAAATTTAGGATATAAATATTGTTGATTCCGGATCACCCTACTGTGGCACGAATCAAATGGCGCTGTCGGGGCTTCGTGATTTCGCGCCTGGGCTTAACTGATTGACCCGATAAACACTTCACACATCCTCATCATAAGTCTCAAGAATTTCTCCCCGTATATATTACTATTAATCTTAGTTTCACTACGCTCCTAACCTTTTAGGTGGATTGTTTCTTTGGTCGCTTAAGTTTGCCCCGCTTTTATCAAGTAGACTTCCATGGGATTAGAAACCATGGTAGTTACCACTCGCATTGCATACATGTCTACGAGGGATTACAGAACCACTATGGCAGTCAAGAACCCGTGGAGAGAATCTAAATGAATATAGGTCCATCAGGGACTATAGAAACCAATGGATGAGTTCACCATATGGTGTACTCACAACCAGTTGTGAATCACACAAATTCCTCATGGGAACCAAGACTCTCCACAAGATGTGACTCAACATTCATTTTATGCTTCAACTCCCGCCTCACCTCTACCAATTACAAGCCAATCCCCCGCATTTGAAGAAGCCATTTGGACCTTACCCGATAGGATGACTGTATGTGAGTTAAAAAGGATTAATGCTCATTCGAATCAAAGAATTGTCACTGTGGAAGACAATTTGAATAAGAAATTAAATGGGTTTAAAATGACTTTGAGCATAAATGGGACAACCCGCAAGACTCATTGAAAACCTCATCGATCAACGAATGTCCACCGTATGAGGGTTTGACCGACAATTCATGGTGGGAGGAGCAAAGTGTCACTGCGAGGGGTTATCTAAATCCTCATATAGTTGTGCTGTTGTTTGTCCATGGGAGAAGAAAGAAGAAATCCTCCCTTTGTTGAGTAAGGAAGACAGTGGAGAGGGAGCAGTGGAAGAACACCAGGAGATCAATTTACCCCTGCCCCCTACTGAGTCAGTCTACATACTACCCACACCTGCAGCACAATCCACACCCAAAACACCTACCATAAAGGCCACCCCATCTCCACCGCCGAGGCACAGCAAAACTTGAACAGTTAGTACATCGCCGTGATTTTTCGCTACTACCTCCAAGAAGATGGCAAGGTAATAATATCGCATGGCATGGTGGTTGGTTCGGGAAAATGGTTCGGATTTGGAGCACCAACCTCGGCATTTTTGAGTCCCACCAGCCTCTACAATCCCCTAAAGGGTTGAAAACTGGCCTGAGGAGGCCTGGCCCCCCCCACCTGCTTCATTTTTACCTTATCTATTTTATTTTATTTGATCACTAATTTGTCTTCTTAGATTTTTTTCACTTTTAGTTAATCTTTGTTTGTAGATTAATTTTCATTTTTCGCAAATTTTCCTAATTTTTGCTTATTTTGCAGTCCAGAGTCAAATTTTCAGGTACTGCCTCAAGCCATAAATTCTTATTCCCCGTGCACTGCTCGCATTCGTCCTTTTGTGATATATATATACAATAATAATAATAATAATAATAAAAAGGGTTTTTTATTTTATTTTATGGTTCCATTGATATACATAATAATAAAAAGAAATAAAAATTTAAAAAATTTAAATTTCGTTTCATATAAAAATCTAAAAATAAATAATATAAGAAAACAGAAAAAAATTTGCAAGTTTGCGAATTTAACCCGTTCCTATTTTCTCATAGCCCCATTTTTTTGTTTTCATCATATATTTTTCATCCGAACTCCGTTTTAGGCATTTTTGGTACCGTTGGAAAGCTTAGAGAGTGTAGAATCTAACTATGGCCAGAAAGAACACTTTTGAAATTATTATGAATGTACCTTAAAATACCCCAACTGGTCACTTTTTTCTCTTTTCTCCTAAATTTGTTTATAATTTAAGCCCAAATGGAGTGAATATGTGTCGATGGAAAGTTTACAAGTCTCCGTCTAAAATGAGCACATATCATCATGGGAGGGAACATCTTCCTTCTCTAACTTTCCAATCCAAGACCCATTTCGGATAATGTGACATTTGGTTGAGGGGAAAGTTAGTGAAGGAAGTGGCATTTATGTTTTTGTTTTTATTTTTATTTTGACTGCCCATTTCAGGATGTCTCATGGTTTGCCGGGTTGTTCTTTGTGAAGCTGTTATACTTTACAGCTTTCTTTTCAAAAATTGCACCCACTTTTTATGGTTTTGCCTAACCTGCATGTTTGAAAATTGAAACTTTGTCTAATCCTATTGATGTTAGAGTGATGTCATGCCTAGTTAAGTGAATGATTAGTTGAATTCTTGTTGTATTTAACCTTTTGTTCCACCTTAGCTGTTCACACAAGGCAATATCGGCCACTGATAGGTTGAAATCAAGAACTCTTTACTTGCATAACCTACTCCTAGTTTTGCTTGCACCACCTTAATAGGTTAAGGACCCCCATGAAAAGAAGGCCAGCTGTATCTCCAAAATAAGAAGAGAAAAAGAAAGAAAAGAAAAAGAAAAAGAAAAAGAAGAAATTTAACGCATCTTGAAAACCCGAGCACGGTCCGAGGGGTTTATGGCGAAAGCCTTTAAAGCCTGGTGCCCTAAGCCAACTGGTTGGGAGCCACCGATTTTGTGCTCGCTACATGGGTGGATAGGTGGAGTTTAAAGTGTTGTGGTGCCGGAGTCAAATCATTCGAGTCCCGGGTGAAACCCAAGAGTTAGTGGCCCAAAGATCCTCATGACTTGGTGCCCTAAGCCTTAATCAAGTTGGGAGTCATCGGTAGATCCCTGCTATAGTTGGACTTTGTGAGGCCCATCTCCTCTAAGATTGTGACCCTACAACACAAAAAGAATTGTGGGATAAGAGGTGGGTCCTGATCTATTTAAGTTGGTTAGCATGCTAGGTTGTGGCAATAGCTTGGTTGGGGGGAGAGTGCAGTTTGGTAGTTTATTGTTGAGAGCGGTCGAATAAACTGCACTTAGATTTTGGTGGAAGTTCTAGTTGAGTCATCGAGAAGAAGCTCTTTTGATACTCCATTTTGTATATGGCATTCACTCTCTCGAGATAGTTATTAGACTAAGTTTCGGTAATTCTCTCATTGAGGGTTAAGAGCATTACTTCTTGAAACCTTTTAAATGCAACCTTGTAACATAATTTTGTTATAGTTTTATATGTTTTTTATTTTATTTTTTCTTCTTGCATTGCTGAGGGACCCCAGCAATGTGTAGGTTGAGGGTGTGATTAGTGCCAGTACATGAATCCCATTTTAATAGGTTTTGAGCTTTGTGTACTAGTATTTATAATCAACTTGATTGACATGTTCGGGTCCCTATTGTATACGATCGTGATAGGGCTGTTTTGTAGTTTTGCGGGAATTGGAAGCCAGGTATGCATGTCAATCCAATCATAACAGTCGGGTTGATTTCCATCAATTTCATATCGGTTTTCTATCAATTTCGACAAGCGGGAATGAAGAATATCAAAGCAAGAAGAAATGGAATAGTAGTAGCAGGAAGCAATGGAACGATTGACCCAGCGGTGAGAACGGTGCCGATCAGCTAATTTTCATCCTACCGCCACGTTTATACCATTTCACGCATTTGTTGTTTTTGCTACAATTTTTGGTTTCTTCCGATATTATCCCTTGTAATAGTTTTTAGTTTTAGTTTTTTTTTTGTAATTTCCCATACATTGAGCACCTATATAAGCCTCAGTCTGTACAAACTTTGTATCAATCAATTCAGGCAATAAGAGGCCGGGGCGCGGTTCCAGTGCTTCTTTTCTCCCAGTTTTCTTTCCTTTTTCCCTTTCTCGTGCAAACACTCCTTTGAGGATGGTTGGCTGAACCTCTTCCTCCCATGAGAGGGAGGGCTACTCGGCTAAGCAGTTTTAAAGGTAAACTTTTGGTTCCCCACTGTTTTTCCACGCCGTGATTTTAACATTTTGGTTCCCAATTTGCAACTATAGGTTTAAGCTTTTTTGATGTACTCTTTGGCCAATACTTGGCAAGATTTTAGGGTTAAATTATTCTTAGCTTTAGATACAACGATATCCGTCAGTTGCCGCCCTAGAATAGGAGGTAAGGTTAAAGGCTGGTTTAACACCACCCCAGGTTAAAATCATTTAAACATGCTCTCATATTATTTGGAAAGCTTTTTTGGGTTGTGGATACTTTCACTAGATTGCGATGCCTAGTTAGTTGTCTCCTATATTAGTTCTTGAAAGGTGAGTTTTTTGAGACATGTTTTCCTTTGTAGGAACCATAAATGCTAAATAAATGGAAAATTATTAGGGTTTTAGTTTTTAAAGTTAAATGAAGATCCGGTTCGGGAGATGACTATATGTCATCCTCCCCAACATGGGGACCTCTCAGTTGTCTTAGGACCTAAAACCAGTAGCCCAATGCTTCAAGGAGTTCTATTTTACATTTTTTTTCTTATTTTATTTTCAGTTTACAAACCATCAACTCCCCTGTTTTTCATCAAACCTTAAGAATCCAAATTGAATTCACCATTTTTGAACTCCACTGCAAATCATTTATACAAAGAAAACCCATCCCTGAGTTCGACCTAGAAGCGCTATACTACTTGATAGCTTGACTACGACGTGGAGAAATTTGAATATTGTTGATTGGGATCACTCTTTGTGCGCGAATCAGCAGTTTATTAATATCTTTGCTTAATTTTCAACATAAATTTTATAACTTTGTTGCAACTGCATTATATGCTATTGGGCTATCTGGATCGATCCTGAGATATAGGAGTAGCTATAAAAGGCTAGGATGACGAGGTTCGTTATCTTACTAGTTATCCATGCCTGTCCGGTAGGGAAGGGCAATGTGAAGGGGTTGCAGAATGAGGGTCGGTTACGATCGATTTGCCAAGTATGCCCTTCGAGCATGGAATGGTCAGAGACGTCATGGCTTGTGCAGAGTCGGAAATGTTCAGGGAGGTGTTTGGGTGGTTCTAAAGCTTGAATGGCAGCCTCTGCATCCGAGGGCACCCCCTGCTAAATCTGCGAGGGGTTGGAGTCGAGTTACTCCACCGACCTCGTCCTCTCCTTTTCTTCCTTCTTAGCCCCCGTGGTGGCGAAGGGGTTTTCTGCTTCTCGTTCGGCCGCATCACCATCTTGGCCTCTGCGGCAGTACGGGGGCTTTCTGCTTCTCATTCAGCCCCATCACTCTTCTTCTCCTTTTTGGCCTTAGAGGCAGCTTCTGTCTTGGATCTGGAATGGATGCTTCGTCTACTTCGGATTTCTTATAAGTTTGTATCATAATACATTGCTTGGTAACAAGTATTTCTATGTAATGCCGAGCACCTTTTTGGTGATATTAATAAAATTGTAATTTTTTTATCACTTTTGTTTCTTATTGCAATTATGTGTGGATATTCCATAATTCTATCTAATTTAGGTTATTTGGTTATTATAAGATTGGTTAATGGGTCGGTTTATGTGCCCAAGAGGAAGGCCTCTGGGCTTGGCCCATCATAATCTACAGTGCCCTAGAGTGCAAACCGTCGCATTGGTTTGGATACCATGCAGGCGATCGATCGCCGCTTCATTAAATGCGACTGCATACCCTAGGCGGTGATGTATAGATAGGCATCATTAAGCCGTACCTTTTTCCTTTACGTGTCATTTTGGTTTATCTTATTTCCTCTCAGCGACCAACTATTGCGAATAGGTCGGTTCTTCCTTGCGTTCATTCCAGAGTCATCGTTGCAGGCTTGAGCGCATTTCATCCTGGTATTTCCCGTTTCTTCAATAGTGTTGGTTCTTAATGGCGACGAGGTTTTCGGTACATTAAAAGCTGGAAGAAGGGAAGAGTCTTAATACATACTCCGTCCGGGCAGCTGTTGTCCAGGCTAGGGGCATACTCTTACACCCACTTGATATATGCCTAGGGTCTAATATTCACCTTTACCTCTCCTTTTGATCTGCTTGTAGAATGATGAGGGGTCGGGAGGAGAGCTTCCGCAGTGGTGGTCGTCTGGGAGGAGTGACCAGGCGAGAAACCTTACGTAAATACCATTGTGTCTCGATGATGGAGGAACTAAGGTGTATTGCGAGGTGCGATAACATCGACGCCGGTTGATGGAAGCGAATGATTCAGGGTGGGAAACGCAATGGTGTGTTTTTACCGTGAACATCTAACGCGGTACAGCTTTCCCATCACGGAGCCATGGTTAAACAATTTTTACATTTTACCCAGGCTCCCCGGCCCTTCTCTACCTCAACGAGATCCGCATCCTAATAGGCAGCTGTGTGCTGAACCACTTGTATCAACTCGATCTCACGTTGGTGGAGCTTTTTATTATTTACTTCCTGAACGTAGGGTTAGGTGGCCGGATGTCCATGTTAGTTTTGAGCCCACGGTTGCAGATTGTGAATGGGCACCCTGACTCACCAAAGAAGGAGGCAAAAGGAGCATTGTTAGTGAGGGTCATGGGATGAACCCGGGTTCCCAGTTGCAGTTTGATGTCATTACTCATTCCCTTCCAGTGCATGTTGTTCGGTTCACAATGTGTCGACATATATTAGGCGTTATGATGTGTGTAGTTGGTTACATTCATGCGAAAGGCTTGGAGAGGAAGGGAATTTGAAATTGAAATGGGTGGAGAAGTGGGGCATTGAAAGATCCGCCAGGCTTTTGGGTTTTCGAGCGGGAGGCGCTCTACCAGTCTTGCTTACGGGGACAATATGTGCAGTGAGCCTTGACCCGGCTCCTTGCTTGCCTTCAGGTCATCCGGCCCGTTGGCCGAATGTTGGAAGGGGAGCACTTTGTTAACTATTGATGTCTGGCGCCTCGCTTCTAGCGATGCGACTCCCTCCGGATCTACGTGTCGAGGCATCAAGTCGGGTGCGGGGGGCACGAAGCAGGTCGGTCATGCTTCCTCGGCGGGGATCCTGGTTCGGTCTCGCCTGGCTCCCCAGTAGAGAACGAAGGCGATTCGACGCTTCCTCCCCCTTACTCAAATGTGGGGCTGGGTGGTAAAGATTAAGTGGAAAGTTGCTCCGGCGTCGAGGAGCGTTTCGAATCCCGAGGTGCGAGGATTTTATACCTTGGGTTCCTGACGACATAAACGAACCCCATGATTTGGAGGATGAAGAACGGATGGAGAGAATAGCGTGGCTGCTTGATCGATATGCTGCCGAGTAAAGGGTAGGATTCAGTGGCGAATCGGATCTTTGTCAATCTGCGGGGTGAAAGCCCGGCCGTGTGGCCGATGAGCCTGGCTGGCCGAGGCGGAAGTTCGGGGGACCGGGTAATCCGCCATCCCGCCTCCCCCGAATTGGGGCGGCCAGTTGGGCCAGGAGTAAGATAGGCCGGGTCGATCGAGTCGAATGAGGGCGATCACGGCTCGCGAGTGCTCCCAGTAATCCGCAGCCGGATCGGGCGAGGCCTAGAGCGGGTCCGAAGTACATGCGGTTCGGCTGCTGGGCGATCAGGCTGGACAGTGGTCTGATAATTGCAGCCATCTGTGGCGAGCCCCAGGAGTAGAGATATCGGCCCTTAGAGAGGAGGAGGTGAAAAAAATACTGTGCCGTTGGGAGCCTTTTCATCGTGGAGCGTCCGCGGCCAATCGGTTAAATAGTTTGTACCCGCCCATGTATCGGGTACCGGTGGTCGCTCGGGGCATGGGCCTTCACGAAGCTTATACGGTGCCCGTCCCTGCTTCTACCCCGAAGGAGGATTTTCTACAGATCATTGATGGCCCGAATACGGTCGGGAACATAGCTTTGTTTAGTTGGTAGTGGTAAGATGGAGTGGCTCCGTCGGGTGGATTTAGCGCAATTACCTATTTTCTTAGTTGCTAATGGGTTTTGCCATGAGCGTAGCTCTTCGTTCGTAATAAGCGTTGCGGCACCTGAGTTTGAGCTATGGCTAAGGAAGCCCGCCAGGCTGTTGCGGTTATTTGTTGAGGGGCGGGTATGGCAAAGCGGGAGATGCATAAGCCGCTTCAATAAAAGCCCCGACGGCATGTCATCGCTGGAAATTTGGAGGCTAGAGAATGTCTTGAGAGGCGCCGAGGCGAAATTTGAGAGAGATACGACGTGCCATGAGGCCCAGTATGGCCAGGCGGCGGCGGGAGCGTTATGCAGGCGGCGTCGAGCTCGCTCGGGTTGAGTGCTTTGGCGCTGCGGAAGGCCTCGCCGGAGGCCCGGAAGTCGAGCAATGGAGCGGCTCGAGGAGGCGTTGATGCAAGTAGGGGAGGCTTGTAAGAGCGGAAGAGAACGACCATTTGGCAGATGAAAAACTTTCCTTAGTCATAGAGCTCGGGGCTTTAAAGGATGACTTTACTGCCTTCCGGGATAAGGCCGCTGTTGATAGGGAGGCGATGGAGGCCGAATTTGACTCAAGTGGCGATACACTTTTCAATTATGGCTACGGCTGTTGCGCTTTCACGTACAACATATGTGGGAGCAAGCCTCAAATCTAGGAGAATGTCAGAATCATCGAGTTTCGGCTCTGAGTTTTAAATCAATCTCATTTGCCCCCAAGAGCGTCATTATTGCTTTGCTGGATCCATTCATTAATGGGGAGGGCAGATTCGGAGAAATAGTCCAGTACTTGGAGAGGCCGGGGGCCGTTTCTGTGGATCAAGAGGAGGTGGTTCTTTTGATGGATCTCCCGACTAAGTAGAGTTTAGGTTCTTTATTGAGGCAAGACTTGTTTTATTTAGTGTTGCTGCACCAAACAATTTGCTTTTCTTTCTTGCTTTGGTTATTTTGGGTGTTTAGCGCACTTGTCCCCGGATTTCCTGGAGTTTTTGTTTAATGTCTTTTTCGAGTATATTTGTGGCAAACGGAACTTAATTTATATAGGCAGGACTTGGTATTGACAAGCTAGATGTGAAACGATGTTGGGCTGCGGAGTCGGTGAATTTTATACATGGACTTGTAATTGACTAAATTAGATGTGATACATCTTTGGCCAGGCGGTCGGTGGCAGCGCCACGGGACTTGTAATTGACCAACTAAGTGATCTATCTTTGGGCGGCGGAATCCAGGTGAAGCTATTTCCGGACTATGGTGACCGACTATAAGTGATCTATGTTGGTAGACAGATCGGTGAAGCTGCGCCACCGGATTGTAATTAACAGTATAAGTGATCTATCTTGCGTGGGCGATCCGATGAAGCTGCGCCGCCCCGGACTTACTGTAATTGGCAGAGCTAGATGTGATCATGTTAGGGCCCGGGTAGTCGATGGCGCACCACTCAAACTTGTAGTGACCAACTAGATGTATGATACATCTTTATGCGAGCGAAATCAGGTAAATTCATATGCCCGGACTTATGGTAAACCAGCCTAGATATGTGATCTATCTTGGGCGGGCCGGAGTTAGTGAACTGCGCCACCTGGACTTGTAATTAACCAGCTAGATGTGATTTATGCTAGGCCTAGCAGGTCAGTGAACTGCGCCACCCGGACTTGTAATTGACCAGCTAGATGTGATTTATCTTGGAGCCGACGGTCGGTGGAGCTGCGCCACGAACTTAGCAATTGACCGGTTATAAGTGATGATCTCTATCTTGGGGCGAGCGAGTCGGTGGCTTGTGCCATGGACTTATGATGACAGCTAGATGTGATCTATCTTCCCAGGCGAGCGGGTCCGATGGCTTCATACGGGCGATGTAATTGACCGGCTAAGTGATCTATCTTTGGGCCAAGGCAAGTCGGTGAAGCTACTTGCGCGAGACTTACGGTGTTATTAGCTAAAGTGATCTATCTTTGATCGAGACGAGGTCAATGAAGCTATACCGGACATGAGTGACCTAGTCTGAATATGCGAAGATATGCGGGTGATGAATTAACAAGATATTCTTTTATTGATAATACCTTTTCAAGTCTCATTGGCATTCCATTCTAGATGAGTTCCATGTTGTTTATCAATGGCATAGAACCTTGATTCCCCGGGCCGCGTGACTACATATGGTCCCTCCAGTTAAGGTTGGAATTTCCTGCTTTGTAAGTCATGATGTTCTTAAACTCTTCGCTTGTGCAGGTCACTGGATGGAGCGCTGAGGCCTTACCCGTTTGTTATAAAAATTTGCTAGCTGGCGTTGGTAGGATGTCACTTTCCGTCGCTGGCCCAGCTTCCCATGAAAACTGTCGATTTATTAAATCTAACTCTACGATCATAGATCCCTCATTTTCGATTCGAGGCGTGGCGTCCGGATGGTAGGTAGACCCGATTTCTATAGGATAATAGCCTCCATCCGTGGAATTGAGTGCGAAAGGGAGACAGGTCGGCTTTTCGGGCCATGGTCACTGCAAGCCCCCAGTACCCCCGAGGGCGAGTTCCTCCACCCATTTCTCTTTAGCGGAGTCTAGACGCTTTTTGAGGGCAGTCAATAGAGTTTTGTTGGAGGCTTCAGCTTGGCCATTGCTTTGGGGATACCGGGGGATGGAGTATAAGTTTCGTATGTTAAGTTATTGGCAAAAGTCTCGATAAACCCGGCTCTCAAACTGCGGCCCATTATCTGATATGATTGATCTTGGGATGCCGAACCGACTAACAATATTTTTCTAGATGAACCTGGTGACATCTCTATCCTTAATTGTCGCGAAGGAATCAACCTCTATCCATTCTTGAAATGTCATGCGATCAATAATAGTTTCTTTTGAAATTTAGTGCGGTGAGGAGCAGGTCTCACAATGCTCGATCCCCCATTGAGCGAATGACCACGAGTTAGAGATTGAAATCAAATCTTGCACATGAGATCTCAAGATAGGAGACATTCGTTGGCAGGGGTCGCATTTCCTGACGTAGTTGGCCGCGTCTGACTTCATAATTGGCTAGTAATACCCCTGCGTGTGTGCCCGGTGGCCTAGTGTTCTCCCCCCTGGATGGTTTCCGCATATACCTTCGTGCAATTCAGCTAATACATACTGACCCTGCTCTTGAGTCAGACATTTTAGGTATGGTCCGCCTAGGGATCGTTTATAGGCGCTCGTCTCTTAGGGAGGAACCTAGGCGGCGAATGCGGGCTTTTATGAGGCCATGCTTACGTCATCTGGTAACTCTCACGTAGGCGTATGTAGGCCGAATAGGATCCCGTCCGGGATGGCGGAGACTCGTCTATCTGGCTGCCAGGCATGTAATGGAGGGAACACAGGCGATGGTAGATGGGGGAGATATGTGGTTTCCTTTATTGGAAGATGCGGCCACGGCGGCTGGGAACATCAGCTTGGATTCATTGCGTCACGGGGATATGCTCAAGTTCCCAGGTGTGAGGGTGCTCAATTTGCATTTGACTAAAGTGTATTTTCCATTCGGGGTTCTCGAGACTTGGATTCTGCGTTGACTTGTCCTACAACCGGTGCGAATCGCCGAATCAAGCGTAGCTCCACGGTGCGGTTCAAGTCCGGCTATCGCGGCCCGTATTGATTAGTTGTTGGAGCGAAGCCCTGTCAGATGCATTCAATCACCTTTTCCGGTAGGAGGCTGGTACCCAGCGGGTCGGCTCACGATTGTCTTGAAGCCCCATCGACGCAAAGGATTCACCACCCCTTTTCGTTCGGGCAAGTATTAGGCTGGCGAGTTTGCGCAGGAGATTAGCCAAACACCTTACTTCTTTGAAAGCCTCGGCTTGTCTTGAGATTCCATATTAAGCTTGGATTCCATTGCCATCGAGACCATTTCTTCCCGACATATCCGGTTTTATGGATTGTGCTTGCTGGGCGAAAGATCGATGCTTCCTACGAGGATGGGCACGGAAGTATGGGTGGAGAATTCTGGCGGCTATCGTAGGAGCGAGGCGACTTGTTCCAAGAAGGGTATATCTGGTTTCCGCATCGGTTAAGGACTTGCTGATAAAGAACACTAGTCTCAACTTCGCTTCCTCACACTCTTTAAATAAGGCGGCGCTGACCGCTATATCTGATGCTGCTAAGTAAAGATAGAGGGTATCTCCGTTCAGGTTCACAGGATCGGGGCTCTGTCGGATGTGTAGTAATTAGCCGAGCGCTTTGTCACACTTTTCATTCCATTCGGTCCAGTTGGCTCCTCTCAGAGTAGTGAAGAAGGGTTCAGCCGGTCTGTGAATAGGGCAATGAAGCGCCCCAAAGCGGCCAACCGGCCAATTAGTTATTGGATTCCCTTCTTGGAGTTGGGGGCTGGTGCGCAGGGTTTGCCTCTATTCCTCTTTGTGTGTTACCATCGACCAAGAATTTGTCGGCGTGACTTCCCAGAATGCGTTTAGAGTTCGACTTCATACCATATTCTCGGAGGAGATCGAAAGTGATGAGTGGCATGATCCGGGCGTTGTTTAGATTTTGTTATATACGTCAATATAAACTTCCCATAGTCTTTGCCGATGAAATTGGCTATTTTGTCACCAACCTCTAATAGGTTGCCCCAACATTTTTTAATCTGAAGGGCATCACATTATAACAGTACAATCCATGGGGTGTGATGAAAGATGTCTTTTCTGCATCCGGGGGGTGCATAGGGATCTGGTGATATCCCGAGAAAGCGTCCAGGAAGGATAGCATACCGTGCCCTGCCGAGGCATCCACAATCTGATCTATGCGGGGCAGGGGGAAGCTATCTTTTGGACAAGCGTCGTTGAGGTCTGTGTAGTCCACACATACTCTCCATTTGTTCTCCTTCTTTGGAACCACTACTACATTGGCCAACCACTCGGGGTATTTCAATGCTCTGATGAATTCATTATGTAGAAGATTCTCTCAACCTACGTGCACGGATGATCAGTGGCGGTCACGGGTGAAACCTTCTCACTTTTTGTCGGCCGGCGTGGCGGAGGCGACATTCAACAGTAGTGAGGCATGGTAGGGGCTGATCCCGGGCATATCTGCATGAGTCCAAGCAAACACATCGGCATTGAACTGTATAACTTGGCATAACTGGGCCTTTTCCTCTTCGGAGAGGAGGGTACTAATATCATGTTTGTCCAGGCCCGTCGAGGGGCCGCGGTTTCCTAAGGGATCGAAAGCTGACCATCGGCTCTCTATCTTCAGGCGGGGCGGGACGGATAGTATGAATTGCTGTGCGGGATGCAGTCCGCAAGGTAGTTCCGAAGTCGGTTTGCGCTCCTTAGTGAGGGTTGATACTTAGCTGGCAGCGGCAATTAGCTTCCTTTGAGATCAACACAACCAGGATTGGTCGAGTAACCCCATCGTTTGGTGGTATATGGATGGTACTGCTTTCATGGCATGCAGCTAGGCTCGGCCCTAGATAGCATTATATGACCCCAAGTCTTCTACCACAGAAAATAATACTTGCTGTGTTACCGGACTAGCCTTGACAGAAAAGGTGACGTCTCCGATCGATAGTGTAGTAGCTCCTTTAGGCTTGTGAAAACCTTGCCCCATTGAGGAATGGAGATGATCAATCGGGACTCGTGCAACCCAAGAGCTAGGAGATGGAGCAATCGGTACCACCTTGCTGGATCGATGAAAACCACTGTGCACATCAAGCGGTAATACACACGATCAATACGAGTGCGTCATCTTGTGGTGTGATGACCGTGTAGGTTAATAGGTGGAAAGGATATGGGACTGCTCCAGTGGGAAAAGCTACTTGAGGACAACTCTGGGTGCTAATGACATTCACTGCGCTCTGTCGAGGTTGCCGGATCGTTATTCTCCTGCGCTTGGATTGATATTGGCGTCGGCCCGGTCCCCCGATGTATGAAGTTGATGGTGGTCGAGGTTACGGAGCATGTTCATTCTGCCGATGGCCTTGTCGGTGTGGGGTATTTGTTGCCCCGCGGGTTGGCTCCCTCGAATCTGATCTAAGGTGAAAGCATTTCGAATCGGAGTCTTTCTGCAGAGAAACTTGAGGAGCTCGACATTATGATTGGTCTGTGGCCATGGTCCTATGGTAATCGCATCGTAAGGATATGTGCGTTGGTGGGACACAGCCGCCTTATTGGATTTAGGGCCATTTGAAGCCAGGAGGTCTCGGATAAGGGGGTAGGGCCGGTCATGGCGATGTTGAGAGCCGATGAAGCGGGGGTCTTTCTTTTTCGGACTACCCATCACGGGAGTTTACGCTCTTGCCTTGGCTGCGTTTTTGTTCGGATGGGCCCTTGGCGGCCGGCTTATTATTCTGGGCGGTTATCATAACAGTTTGTGAGGCGACCCAGATGTTATCTTCCAGCGTAGAGAATTTATCCGCCCGTCGGTAAAATTCCTCCATGGTCGCCAGCGGGTTCAGGGATAAGGACTGGAAAAATGGGGTAGTCGGCCCAAAGCTCCTTCTGAAGTTTTGCAAGGCGCATCCATGCGTAGATGTGATGCGCGATCGGCTTGATCGAACACAGTGTGAAGTCAGGATGGACTATCCTCCCATTTGAGGATGATGGATTGAAGGGAGGCGTGTTCCTTTGCACGACATAGCACAAATATTGGCAAGGGAATGAGCAGGCCCATGGATTCAGCGAATGTGTTTATTGATCCCTGAGGGAGTTTGTGAAACGGGCCAAAGCGGGGCCACGCGAGGCTAGCCAGGAACACCTTACGTAAGAGTCGGTCGTCCCGTGAGGCCCGGGGATCATTGCACGGTTGTAATGTAACATATGATCATATGGGTCGGATAGGCAGTCGTACATAGAGAAGGATGGTATGGAAAACCACGAAGGGGAGGATGGTAGTCTGGATATGCTGTCGAGAGTGGAGAGCATGTCACGTAGTCCCCGGACGGAGGGAGCGATCATTCTGATGGGGGCGGCCAAGTAAAGGGCGGAGTGCACATGGATAGCTGCTTGTCGAGAAGTCCCACACATACCTTCGGCTGTATTGGGGGCGGTGTTGAGTCGTTGGTCCTGTTGGGTTCTCTCACTTGCAGGCTCCTTGCAATCAGCGATGGATGGCGGGGCCGGCGAGCGACCTTTTCTCCTAGTGGGCTTCCGGCGTTCGGGATGGTGAGCAGCGTGGGAGGCGATATTTCTTGGAGGATAATTCATCATCCGCCGGTAGATCGACATCGTCCGGTGCAACGACTTCTTTACCTTTGCCGGGACGGTAAGGTGGAAATGGGTGGGAGGTTCATATTTGCCAGGCTCGTGAGCCTCAACGAGTTATGGCCTCATTTTAACTCTCACAACCGGTTTGCTTGCTCACGTAACTCGGCCATCTGCCTAGTCTGCTCCTCTTGTCTTGCTTCTATTTCTTGGCGCTAGGATAGGAGTTGATCTTCAGGGGTTAAGTTCGCTGGATTGGTAATCATGGTGGTGAATTCTGACGGAACTGCAGGTTGTTTGGGAATAGCTGAATCTTTGGAGATTGGGAGGTCACCTAGGAGCGGGTGTACCCAAGCTCTTGCGTACCGTCTCTGAGACTTCTTGCTCGGCGTTTCTCATATATGGCGCCAATTGTAGTCTCCTGATTCTCACTTAATCCAGCTGGATCGACCGGAGCATTCACTGGTTATTTGCAGTCTTGCAAAACAAAGAAAGGCGGCGGCGTGTTAAAGTCGCCCCTCAGAGGCAGCAGAGCCAGTCTCTATCTCGAAGACTCGGAGCTTGAAGCAATAAGTAATCTCAATTGGAATCTCATTACCTTTTTGGTGTGACTTGCTTCTCTTTATGGAGAGGGGAGAAGAGGATCGGTCTTTTTTGGTTAGTTGTCGATTTTCTTCCCATAATGTTAGGGAAAGATGACTCTTATTTCGAGAAGGGTGACTTATTCTTCCCTCTCAGTAACTACGTTCCCAATTGAGCGCTATGAGAAGTTTCCATGTATTGTCGGAGGCTTGACGGTCGGTTCATGGAGTGAACTTATGTGTGAGACCCCCACCCCCTTCATTTGACCACCTCATGGGTACCCTTCGGTGGAAGCTCACTCATAGGATATCCTCGTTCCCAGCCGAGTTCCTTTCGCCTCCCCGGAGACTCAGGCTTGGGACCTGGGGTCTTTGGTCCAATGGGAGAGCATCTGGGTGCCAGGCCGAGCTACGCTGGGTTGGTGCCCGGGAGGCTGCTTCCCATGAACTTAAAGACCAGGTCTGGGTTCAGTCTGAGGGGCGAGAACAAGTCAGGGGCCTGGAGCTGCTCATGGTGGCTCACTGAGGTGCATGGTGTCACGAGAATGAGATTCTCATGATAAGGCACATTGTGAGACCCCCACCCTTTGTGACCACCTCATGGGTACCCTTAAGGTGGAAGCTCACTCATAGGATATCCTCATTCCCACTGAGTTCCTTTCGCCTCCCCCCGGAGGGTCGAACCCAGGACTGGGGTCTTTTAGTCGATGGGGAAGCATCTGTACCAGCCCAAACTACATTTGTAACACCCGTCCAGAGAGTGTATGCGATTACATGTCTTTTGTATGGGTGTATAAGGCACTAAATGTCACATAGTAGTATTTTGGAGACTAAAATAGGAAATTATAGGAAATGATAATTTATGGTATGAGCATAAGGGTATAATAGTCATTAAGCAAAAGGATATGGAAATCATAAAATCAAGTTAGAGATGGGCCCGCAATACAAATTTCATAGTTACAGTACCCAAAAGTAGAAAGATAGGAGTTATTTGCAAATTAAGAAATGTTAAAATAATAAAAAGGAGAAAAAAAGCAAAAGAAAGCAAAGCATTCATTTATTGCTAAAAGGCTAGGGTTCACGTGAGAGAAAGAAAAGGGAGAAAGGAGAAAGAGGAAAGAATAGAAAGGGAAAGAAAATGGTGGAGGCAGGTGGAATGTGATTTTTCTTCTCCTTCAAACTTTCAAGTGCTCTACAAAAGTGGTAGCAAAGGAGAGGAGCCAAAGGAAACCAAGAACAAGTAGAAAAAAGTTTTAATGGTGGGAAAGTTAGGGTTTGATGTTTTTCATGTCTAATGTCTTGAATTTTTTTGGTATGGATGTTAAATTGGTGGTATTTAAGGTTTAATGGTGTTGATTTTGATGTCGATTGAGAAAGGAAATGGATTAGGTTGGAGTTTTGAAAAGAAAGTGAGGGAATTGTTAGGATTTGATAGGGGTGTGTGTGATATGTTGAAGAATGGGCATAAGGCACATCGGATTGGAGTGTTTAGGTGAAAAAAGTGGAGAAAGCAGCGTGCAGGTCATTTTTAACAGACGCAGTCTCGGTACAGGAAATGCCCTGTTTTGTTGACGATTTTGTATTTTGATATAACGCTCATTTATGATCGATTTGGTGATTCAAGTTTCTGGTTAAATAGACTTCCTAAGGAAAATTTATCTGAAGGAAGTTCAAGCAAGAATTGTAATAATCTGTCAAATTTGTCGAGTGGAGGCATGTGCAGATACGATGCATATCACAGATGTAAACTCTGATAACTTGTGTTATGTGGTTGAGAATTTAGAAGGAATTTTAAATTGAAAATTTAAAAGAGATGTCATTGGATAGCTATAAAGGACTGATCTGGAGAGTTTCATAAATTTTGAACCGTTTGAATAATTTTGAGTCGTAAAGTCATAGGTATTGTTGGAAAAAGGTTGAGTAAAATGAATGGGTTTTTTTTGTGTAGGGTAATTGTTCATTTTAGTTTAAATGAATGTGTATGGTGGATTAAAATGGAAGTTATGATTAATGTATAGTTTGGTTTTCTTGAAAAAGGTGAAAAGGACTATCGGATGAGAAGGAATTCGACGGAGCTTAAGCGGGATTGAGCGGTGTGTGGTAAAAATGATATTTTGAAAGTGAGTTTTAAAAGTGAATGGTTTTAATGTTAAATTAGAAAGTTTAATGAAATGTTTATGTAAATTTTAAGGCACTTATAAGTATTTCTCTTGCATCCCGATATATATTTATCTTAAATTATATATTTGTATCGTATGTTAAGAGTATTATGAAAGTTTAAAAATGTCTGTAAAGAATGCATATGTATATTTGCATATATATATATATATATATATGAGTTTTCATGATAAAGTAAAGGATTTTGTGGTTATAAATGTATTTTGATAAATGTTTCTTACGATAGTTACCACAACCCCATATGGCCCATTATGATGATATCGGTAGAAGTACCTTAAGCGTGTAAGGATTTAGGGTAAAGTTATGGGTTACTAAGCGGGGAGGGCCAGGTGTCTGAGCTAATATCCTTACACGTGATAGGTCATGGCTGGAGACCCTGTGCAAGCGTGAGTTTCTCAGCGTAGTGGTTATGGCCCCGGAATGTGAGGCGCGTCACTGCGTCGGTGCACGGGAAGCTGACCGGTGTGTTTATTCCCTGGGTTCCATCGGAAAGAAAGAAAGAAAGAAGAAAGAAAGAAAAGAAAGAAAGAGTTTGAGGCATAAATGTTTAAGGCATAAATGGATTTTAATGTATAAGTATTTATTATCAGAAAGAAAGAAAGTTTAAGACATAAATGTTTAAGGCATAAATTGATTTTAATTGTATAAGTATGTATTATTTTGATATATCAGTATTATCTTAATGACAATGTACCCTCCTTTGATTAACTTTTAGCTCAGTGCTGTATGTTTAAAAACATTTTGGGACCGAGCAGTGCTTGTAGGTGAGTACCCTCGCGCGATTGAGTCTAGAGCCATCGAGGAGGCGACGCGTAATGACACATTAATATAATGGTTGCATATTTTTATATGTCAAATGGTTGTCATGTATATATGCATATATGGATATATATTTTGAAAAGACTACTTAGGTGATCGACCGATCGACTCGAAGCCGATCTTTTATAAAGCGTGCATGGAATTGAAGAAGTTTGAATGTTTGATGATTGAAAGGAATAAATGTATATCAGGTATATATATTGTGTTGATTGAGTTGTGGACGAGGAGTCCTAAAGCGGAAGTTGAAAATTTGAAAGATTAGAGTGTTTTTAAATGCTTATGCGGGTATTTGTAAATTTGGGAAAGTCAGCTTGGGGAAACTACAGCGATTTTTACAGAAAAATCTAAGTGTTTGAAAAAAAAAAAAAAAAAAAAAAAAAATTTTACCGCCCTTCCGCATTATTTTCTAAAGATATGTAAAGGATTGTAAAGGGGTTCACGCTCCATGGATTTTATTTGATAGTTTTTGAGAAAAAGTTTCTATATCCATTGGGTCTTGGGAGGAATCCCTCGGGTTCATATGAGGTTAATAGGAATTTGGGATCCCTTCAGCGTGATATCGAGCCACGGTTTGAAAATATTATAAGATTTGAAAATTTTATGTTCATATGATTGTTTTAATGTTTTATTTTTAAAATTGCTTAAATTATTTATGTGATTTTAAAAATCATATATGCATTACATGACATATGAAATTTTGATTCTGAGAAAATGCGTCGTCGCAGACCGCCACAGGGAGAGCTCTTGAGCATTAGTGCCACCACCGAAATACCCGAGGGTTTCATTTATAGGAAATAATACTAGATCTTTTGAGGTTGGAAGGTCTAGGCAAAAAGAAGTCTGGACTTTAATTTCAAGATTACATTTGGGAGGATAGGAGAATGGTGTGGTCGAAAGATCATAAAGTTGGAAAATTGTAGGCATGTGTAGAAGAGTCCACTCATCATCAGCACCTTAGGAGGAATATTAATGCAATGTAAAAACGGACTTGTCCAAATGGGAGTCTATTCGTCGAATGAAAATACGGTACTATGACATGGAAATGATGTATTCCTACGGGTTCAACGGGGGATGAGCAATTAGAGGACATGGAGATCGATATTTCGAGGAATCGTGTCAAGATGATTGTTAAAAAAAAAAGTTGAAGACGATTCTAATGATGAATTAACATATAAAATGCATGATCTTATACATAATCATCTGCACCAGTGTTCTAACGGATATAGGGTCCTTATTCCAGAAATACCACAAGTCATGTATCAAGAGAAGTTAGTCATGTATCATTGCTTGAAAAGTTGAATCTAATGATAAAAGATAAAATGGAAAAACCAAAAAGGTCTATATCATGGCTTAAAGAGGTTTGTTGTAGGTCTTAGTCCAGAGATTTGGACACGATAGCATCGACATCCACACGCAGTCACTGGTGGTGAAGCCGCGATTAGGGATGAAAGGAGCATGGGTTTGAAATCCCAGAACTGCGCACGATCAGAGACAGCGAGTGGGTCAACATGGAGTTCGGGGAGGTTCCGGTAAGCAATTAGGGTTTATGGATTGTTATCTAAGCGCCCGATTGAGTTATGTGAGCTTTAGCTATTAAATTGACATGATTCTAGGTTGATTTTGCTAAGAATTAGAAAAGAAAGAATGAGATTATAAGGATTGTCAATTTAGGTCAACCTTGGATGTTAATGAAAGTGATGTTTGATTGGTTTTAATTGATTTAATGATTACTTGAAATGTGGAAGAATTAATGGAATTAAAAGTTGAATAGAAAATGAGATGAGAGGGTTAGGCGAAAGGGGTTTAATTGGAAATGCATTGGTTTGATTTGGTTTAAATAAATCAGTGATGCATTGGATGAAATATAATCACCTCAAATGTGATGATAGATGATAGCGATCTAATGCAATGTGTTGACATGTGGGTTAATACCACCGGGTGAGAGTGCGAAAGATCGTTTCAGTAATTTAATCAATTGATAATGTGCGATGTTGAGTGATTAGAAAGTATTCTGGAATATAAATGTAATTTTACTAAGGTGAAGGAGCATTATGGGTTTCACTTTAAGGATGCTAATAGCTTGATGTAAGGCTTGCGAAGATGTTGTTATGAGCCTTGATTAAGTGGAAGTGAATTGGATAAGTTGAGACTTCATGATGAGGATGTTCCCGAACCTTGTGAGCCGCGATGCGGGCATTTTGAGTTTTTAGTCATGCTATTTAGGACTTTACGAATGCCCGGCCCGTTTTATGGATCTCGCGAGCGAGGATTTTCGACCTTACTTAGATCGGAGTTTGTTATAAATTGTTTATTGGCGATATCGCGATCTGTCGGGCGATGGAAGAAGAACATGCGAAACGCGAGGATAGTGCACACGCAAGCATTGCGGGAACATCGGTTATATGCTCAAGCTCGGTAAAGAATTATTAGTTTTGGCTCGACGATTGTGCTTTTGGGACTCTGGGTTTCTGAGAGGGGACTCGGTGGATCATAGAGGTCGAAGCTATCTTGGTGGAAACCTCCTCACAGTGTTCTGAGAGATAAGGAGTTTTCCTTGGTATAGCAGGATATTATGAGGAAGTTTGTTGAGGGGTTCTCCGGGATAAACGTTTCTTGACCAAGGCGACAAGAGAAAGATGTTAAGTATGATTGGGTAGATGCTGTCATGAGTTTTTGAGGAGTTGAAAGATAGGTGCCCCATTGATTTTAGCTTTGCTCAATAGAATGGATTTGTGGTTTATAGTGATGCTTCCAAGCAAGGCAGTTTACTGTTTTGATGCAAAATGATAGGGTGATTGTATATGCCTTTGGAAACGGCTAAAGAAGCATGAGGAGAATTCCCTACACACGACTTAGAGCTAACGTGATGTGTTTGCACTAAAAATAATAGGAACATTACTTTATGGTGTTCCTTGTAGGATCTTTACAAGATCATAAAAGTCTTAAATATATTTTCACCAAAGAAGTTAAACCTAAGGCAAAGAAGATGGCTCGAGTTGATTAAGGACTACGACTGTACTATCGAGTACCATCCAGGAAAAGCTAATGTCGTAGCTGATGCCTTAAGTAAGCGACCAGAGAGTACTTTGTCTCACATGAGATTAGGTTATCTTCCCTTCTTGGTAGACACGAGGAAGCTTTAGGGTGATATTGGAAGTTGAGAATTAGGGAACCTTATTGGCCACGTTTCATAGTGGGCAACTACAGTGGATCGATTCTAGCGGGGCCGATCACAAGATCCACAAAATGATTAAAGCTTAAGGAAGAGATAGAAAAAAGGGAAGAATGTGGAGTTTCAAATTAGAGATGATGGCATGATAGTGAAAGGACGAGAGAATGTGTGTGCCCGGGAGTATGGCGGTGAAGAGAACACATTATGGAAGAAGCACATTCATCTGTATGCTATGCATCCGGGTAGTACCAAGATTTCTGGGACTTTGAAAGAACATTGCGGTGGAATGGGATGAAGAAAGAAGTGCGGTTTCGTTTCCGGTGCTGCTGTCGTGGTGAAGGCCCGAGCATCGGGAGGCTTGGGAGAGAATCACAGTTACTCCCTATTCCAGTATGGGAATGGGAAAAGATTACTATGGATTTTGTGACAGGTCTTCCACGGACTCAGAGGCAACATGATACAATATGGGTTATAGTTGATCGTTTAATGAAGTCACGCTCATTTTCTACGATTAATGTTGAAGATTCTTTAGAAAAGTTGGCTTGATTGTATGTGGGTGAATAGTGAACCATGGGGTTCAGTTTTGATAGTTTCATACGAGAGATTCAGCGGGGTTTACACCTCCACGGTTTAGCCTAGTTTCTGAATGCCCCTGGCGCTATTGCATTCGGTACGGCTTTTCATCCCTGACGGATGGCCTTGTCCCGAAGAGACTATCTGGGGACTTTTTAAGAGGGGATATGCTTAGGGAGGCGTGTGTTGTGGAGTTTAGGGAATTTGGGACACCCATCTAACCCTGATGGGTTAAGCATACAATGGCAGTTATCAGACGATTATTGGTATGACCTGTAAGGAGCTCTTTATGGACGAAATGTCGAACTCCAGTCTGTTGGGATGAGGTAGGCGAAAGGAAATTAGTAGGTCTGGAAATTGTCCAAGTGACTTGTGATAAGATCAAAGTTATAAGGGATAGATTGAAAATTTCACAAAACAGATAGAAAAGTTATGCGGACAACCGTCGTAGAGACTTACATTTTGAGATAGGTGACCAAGTCTTTTTGAAGATTTCACCTTGGAAAGGTGTGTTGAGATTTGGGAAACGAGGCAAGCTTAGCCCGAGGTATATTGGACATATGAAGTTATGAGCAGGTGGGGCTAGTAGCTTATAAGTTGAGATTACTGAGTTATCAGGATTCATGATACATTCCATGTATCGATGTTGAGGAAATATATCGGATCCTTCACATGTATTGAGAGAGAACAACGGTCTGGAGTTAAAGAGAACTTGACTTATGAGAGAAGAGATACGTGCAGTTGTAGATTGCAAGGAAAAGTTGTTGAGGAGTAAAGTGATTCCATTAGTCAAAGTACTATGGAGGAATCATAAGAGGGAGGCAAGCTACTTGGGAGCCAGAGGCTTAGATGCGACGTCATTACCCTCAATTATTTTCCAAATGAGGTATTTTCCTTTCCTTTCCTTTCTTTTGGAGTTTAGTTTATTCATTTCGAGGACGAAATGTTCCTAAGGAGGGAGGATTTTGTAACACCCCGTCCCGAGAGAGTGTACAGTACATGATCTTGCCAGGGGTGTATAAGAGCACTTAAATGTCACATAGTAGTATTTTGGAGACTAAAATAGGAAATGATAGGAAATGATAATTTATGGTATGAGCATAAGGGTATAGTCATTAAGCAAAGGATATGGAAATCATAATCAAGTTAAAGATGGGCCACAATACAAATTTCCATAAGGTACAATTGCAAAGTGAAAAGATGAGGGTTATTTGCAAATTAAAGGAAATGTTAAAATAATAAAGGAAAAACAAAAGCCAAACATTCATTTGATCTTCAAAGGCTAAGGGTTCACGTATGAGAGAAAGGAAAAGGGAAAAGGAGAGAAAAGAGAGGAAAAAGAATAGAGAAAGGGAAAGAAAATGGTGGAGCAAAGGTGGGAGATGTGATTTTTTTCTTCTCCCTTCAGAAAGCTTTCCAGAAGTGCTCTACAAGTGGTAGCAAGGGAAGGAGCCAAAGGCAAAACAGTAAGTTTAATGGTGGGAAAGTTAGGGGTTTGATGTTTTCATGTCTAATGTCTTGAATTTTTAGTATGGATGTTAAATTGGTGGTATTTAAGGTTTAATGGTGTGATTTTGATATCAATTGAGAAAGGAAATGGATTAGGTTGGGTTTTGAAAAAGAGAGTAGGGAATTGTTAGGATTTGATGAATTGTGTGTGATATGTTGAAATGGGCATAGGCATCAGATTGGAGTGTTTAGAGTGAAAAAAAAAAGAAAGTGGAAGAAACACATTGCAGTGGGCTTAAGACGACGATCTCAGTACAGGAAATGCCTGTTTTCTGTTTCAACCAATTTTTGTATTTTGACCATAACTTGCTCATTTATGATCCGATTTGAGTGCTTCAAGTTTCTGGTTAAAATAGACTTCTAAGGGAAAAATATATCTGAAGGAAGTTCAAGCAAATTGTAATCCCAAAGTACCCATAAAATTTGTCAAAGTGGAGCTATGTGCAGATTCTGTTCTGCCATCTAGATGTACTTTATAACTTGTGTTATGTGGTTGAGGGCTTTAGAAAAGGAATTTTAAATTGAAAATTTAAAGAGATGTCATTGGATATATGAAGGACTAATCTGGAGAGTTTCATAATTTTTGAAGACCGTTTGAATAAGTTTTGAGTCATAAAGTCTATAGAGTATTGTTGGAAAAAGGTTGGCCAAAATGAATGGGTTTTGTGTAAGGGTAATTTGTTCATTTGGATTTAAATGAATGTGTATGGTGGATTAAAATGGAAGTTATGATTAATGTATAGTTGTGGTTTTCTTGAAAAGATTGAAAGGACTATCGGACGGAAAGCGGGGTCGACGGGAAGCAAGCGCGGGATTGAGCGGTGAAGCTGGCGAGTGAAAATGATATTTTGAAAATTGAGTTTTTAAAAGTGAATGGTTTTAATGTTAAATTGAAAGTTTAATGGAAATGTTTATGTAAATTTTAAGGCATATGGAAATGTTTTATCTTGCATCAATATATATTTATACTAAATTATATTTGTATGCATATGTTAAGGTATTATGAAAAGTTTAAAAATGTGTAAGAATGCATATGTATATTTGCATATATATATATATATATGAGTTTCATGATAAAGTAAAGATTTACATGGATTTATAAATGTATTTTGATAAATATTTCATGATGGTTACTAACATTATATTTGTTATGATGATATCGTAGAAGTACCTTAAGGCGTGTAAGGATTTAGAGGGTAAGTTATGGGTTACTAGCGGGGAGGAGTGGGTGTCTAGAGTAATATGTCGCTGGCGTGATGGGTCATGAGGCGGCAGGTATGCAAAGCAGTGGGGTTTCTCCACGAGTAGTGGTTATGAGCGGAATGTGGTATCCCTCACCGTCGGTACCGAAGCTGTTGGTGTGTTTATTCCCACACAGGTTCCATCGGAAAGAAAGAAAGAAAGAAAGAAAGAAAGAAAGAAAAGAAAGTTTGAGGCATAAATGTTTTAGGCACTTAAATGTAGTTTAATGTATAAGTATTTATTATCGAGAAGAAAAAGAAAGAAGTTTAAGACATAAATGTTTAAGGCATAGAATTGATTTTAATTTATGGTATGTATTATTGCAGTATATCTTTGAAATATTATCTTAATGACAATGTACCCTCCTTTGGGCTCTTTTGGCTCATTCTTTTCCATATGTTTCCAAAAACATTTTCAGGACCCGAGACAAGGTGCGCCGGTAGAGTACCCTCTGCCGCAGTGGTCGAGCCATCGAGAGACCGGCCGCATGAGCACATTGTATAAATAGTTTGCATGTTTTATATGTCAAATAGTTTGTCATGTATATATGCATATATGGATATATTTTGAAAAGGAACTACTTAAGGTGGTCGGCAGGGTCGACAAGCCCGATCTTTTATAAAGCGTGCATGGGATTGAAGAAGTTTTGAATGTTTGATGATTAGAAAGAATAAATGTATATGAAGGTATATATATTGTGTTGATTGAGTTGTGGACGAGGAGTCCTAAAACGGAAGTTGAAAATTTGAAAGATTAGAAGTGTTTTAAATAGCATACGGGTATTTGTAAATTTGGAAAGTCAGAAAAGCAGAGAAACTACGGCGATTTTACGAAAAATCTAAGTGTTTGAAAAAAAAAAATTTTACTATAAACCAGCAGCTAATTTTCTAAAAGTATGTAACGAGATTGTAAAGGGGTTCGCTCCATGGATTTTATTTGATAGTTTTGAGAAAAAGTTTCTATATCCATTGGAGTGCCGGGAGGTCCCCTCGGGTTCATGAGGTTAATCCGGGTCGGGATCCTTCATTATGCTTGTAAAGTAGAGAGCCGATTGGCAACTTCGCCGAGAGTTACCACTCTGAAAGCAAGCACTTGAGCCAAACAAGGCGGTCCGGCCATGGATTCCTGCCCGAAAGCGTATGGGCCCACACGAGCATTCCTCAAGTGTTAAGGTTTGGGCCTAATCTCCTCGTATCCAGAAGTGAGGGCTCCAGACGGCATCCTTAGGCCGAGACCGGTGCTCGGGACTTTTCCCTTTGGGTCTTTGCCAGCCATTAGCTAAGGGCGTGTCAGGCCCGGGCCCAAGGCCCCAAGGTACCCACAGTGATAACCGATCGTGATTACTGTGTGCTGCCACGCCCCTTCTTCAAGCTCACTTCTTGGGAAAGTCCAAGGGTGTTTACACCACCGATTTTCAAGAACCCACCTTTTAAATTCAATTACATTGCACTCCCTTACAACATTCTTTAAACAAGTGGGACCAGAGGAAGCACCCTTCAATACAAGGGTGGAGTTGGTGTTGCAGGACACCAGTATGATAGCGCGAGGCAAAGAGCCACCCCCTTCACCTGCATCAGTATACATATCTACTTGCTTGATCTCGTTTCTCGCGTCTTCTTCGTCTTCATCTTCATCCTCATCCAATGTCGTCCAGAACATGCCTCCGATGAAATCCCTCTACTACACTCTCATTATCTCTCACCACTAGCTCAATCTCTCTCCCCTTTTCACATTCTTAAAGGGCCACTAACCACCTCGTGAACACGTACTCCCCCACAATAACTCGAATCTCAGGCTTACACCGGGAACTCGAATTTCCGCACCATCATAGAAGGGAACGGCAAAACTCAACCATCGCGTCATCTCTTTAGAAGACGACTTAAGAGGAGCCGTTTGTCATAAGTTTCGAGTGTGTAGGTGAGAGAGGAGTGGAGAGAGATAAGGCGGATAAAACCGAAATTTTTAAAAAATTAAAAATTTTGGGGCCAATTGGATAATGTTGGCACGTGGTGAGAGAGGAATGAGAGAAGGGGTGGGGATCAATTAGATAAAAATTTTAAGAGCCAATTAGATAGTGACACATGTCATTTTTAAAACCCATTGAGCTAATCACTTCCGATGGTAGACCAATAGGATATGGGACTTCTATAATTATTCATAGTTAATCAATATGTGGAATTAATTAAAGAAGACCGAAACTATGAATTATTTCTGTCAATTTCCCCTAAAAATAATCATAAAAATATCATAAATTTATAACCATAAATTTATTTATTTATTTGTGAAATAATATTATTTATGGTTAAATAAAAATTTATTTTTTATTTTAATTTATGGTTGTAAACTTTTATAATTTCATATTATTTTTTATTTATGATTTCTTTTTTCTATATCTATGTGCATTGTTTTTATTTCTCTATATCATATCTATATAGACAAATTAACCTTCATTCAACTAATTCTAATCAGTTACTTTACTAAACAATAACTTATAATCAACTACAAGCTCCAGTTATCAGCAATTAACTACTAGTTGAACCAAACAGACGCATTGTTATGACACCATAGGTTGATGTTATACTCTAACCTCAAGGCTAAGATACAATGATTGTTTTGTTAAAGAAGCGCTCTAAAGACAATTCCTTTAGCACTTATAGTACGTCTTATGTATTTTCATTAATAAAATGCGTCTTCATTACTTTAATATTCATTTTTTATATGAATTGATATTTATCTTAAATCAATTAATGAAGTCCATGATACATAACATAACATGATGGTATCATGATAATGAGATTCCTATCAAGTGTGATTATGTTAGTATCTAAACTATCCCTAGTCATAGGAGCAACAAGATTGGACATTGTTGATCCAGATAGACTAGCACATGTTATACTCATTAATTGGATCAAGCAGTAGATCTCATAAACTTTAATCATGGTGATGATTAGAGTTAACATGTGGATGTTTGCTAAGTGTAGTCAAATACATCAAAGACTTGCTTGGAGACAATCATATGGATTATCTATTTAAATGTAGATGATAGTCTCATCATAGCAATCGTAGATATATCCTTAGACTTGAGGTGCTCAAGGATATCTTGGATGCTGATTCTATGCTTTGACTTCATTCCTTATTACCTACCATAGGTCGCTCATAGGGTGATGATTTGGTATAGCTTGAGGAATTCGAAGGTAATTGAGTAGCCAACAAAGGATTCACCACTTTTGATAGAAGGAGAGTATACCCATGGCCTCTTGTTAAGATCATTACTCGGGAATCTCTTGCTATAGTAGAAATGTCATGAAGAGCGTTTTCAATGGCATGAATGATGAGTAATGAGTCTCGTGAACAAGAGCTAACATCACTTGGGCTAGGAGTGATGTAGCCAGTCTAGTGGGAGTTACACATTATCCATGCTCTAAATTGAGTGGGGTATAGTATGGAGAAAGGACGAATTGCACGGATGTTGTCTATGGAAAGGTTTGTTGTCAAACCCTTAAATCTCTAGTCAATTAGGGGTCATGATGTGTTACTAGATACCGCTCATGACTTGCATGATCAATGGTTGGTTTTAGTGGCCAACATAACCGGAAGCCTAATGGGTCATATACTTAGAAGGTGTTAGGTAGGAATAAAATAGTCTTAGATGAGATCCAAGCTAAGGGAAAGTGATTGGGATGAGATCCAAATTGAAGGAGAATGTTTAGGAATTGGACAAACTTAGGATTAGAAGAATTCTAGGACATTTGGATGGGCACAAGGGTTATTGGGATCATTCTTGGGCCTAAAGCCCATGAGAGAGCCGCCCACATGCATGGAGATAAATGTGGTCGACTACCCTCATTAATGAGGGGTACTCTGATCTTTTTTCCACTTGTAGGATATTATATAACCCTCAAATCAAAACCCTCGTAGGGGCTGCCATCATTCTCATATCATAAAAGAGAGAAAATGTTTCTCTCATTTCCTTTAAGCTTCCCTCTCAAAGTTTGATCTTAGATATCACCAGGACTCAAACTCTAGCCGTTTCCTTTGGAGGTTTTCTTCTTCAACCTTCGTGTGGATTACCATTAGAGGTGTGTTTATGCTTGGACACTTGGTTAGTTATGGTTCTACAACAAAGGAAACCGAATATATCCACTAAAAGTTTGGAACTTCTGTTGATTTAAAATTCGACTCGACTATATATATATATATATATATATATATATATATATATATATATATATATATATATATATATATATATATATATATATATATATATATATATATACAAATTTATGACATTGCCACCAAAGGAATATTATCTAATCCCCGAAGAAATTACAAAATTTGTTAACCAAACTGTGCAAACAAAGTTATGACACTACCACCAAAGGACTATTATCTAATCCCAGGTATTGGGGCCAAAAACTCATGGTTTCGATTTTGATGAAAATACGTGTCTCCGCCCTTTCGTAAACTCGACCATTAAAAATTTTGATTGGTCTTAATCACTGCAAGTGCACAGATCGTACAAGTAATAAAAGTGGATTTTCATTAAGTCCATATATCGTTCCCATGAGGATTGATGCTGAATCATAAAACCAACTATCCCAACTACTGAAGTTCCTTACTATTCGAACTCCAATATTCAGATGATTGGAAAACGAATAAAATAATACTAAAGTAATTTCACTAGTGTACATAAAATATTAATAAAAATGAGTTGAGAGTTCATTGAGTGAGACAACACTAGGACATGGACCAATGAATAATTGTCAATTTCTGCATCATTTTAAATCTTAACTAAGCCATAAGTTGGAAAGCTGAATTTGTCAAAGATGCATTGTGGTATAGTTTGGATTTCTTCCTTAACCATACCTTTCACTAATTAGAGATTCATGTTCATTTCTGACCCGTGAATCTAATCAGCTACTTGTAAGAGATAATCCTCTTTCTAAAAATTGAGTATTTTCTTTTTAGTACTTCACACCCAAATCTTAGGACTGAAGAATTCTTGTCCCCATAGACAGGATATTGCAAGCCTTCTCCAATTTAGATGGCACCTTACACTTCAATACTGATGAAATTCTTCATCTCTTTGATTAGATCTTTGCTAACACGAGATCGAAATCCTTTCATTAGAGAGAGGAGAAACCTCTAAGTGATTAAACTGATACTTCATCAAACTAAACTCAAACCATGAGTAAGTTAGTGATCTATCTGAGTAATCTTTCAGAGTTCATTAGTTCCAAAGTATTAGTCTACCATACCCACAAAGAACTGATCTATACCCTCAGGATTCTCCATCTCTGTGTCATATAGAGGGCCTCTTGGAAATCAGAGAAAAATACAATACTTTGCTTAGGTACACGGTACTAGTACTGGGAACAATTAAGTTCAAAAATAATACCAATCAAATAAATTCAAGAATTCTGACTAAGGCGTTCTTCCACTTTGTGTAGAAAATGACTATCATCATCGACCCATTCCCAGAGGGAGCTCAACCTTTCAAAACTGGTTCACTCATATCAGTGACTAACTGATTAGGAAAATTCACTGAAAGTGTAAACGGACTGAAATAAATGACATCCATAAATTTTCCAAACTCTATTTTATTCAAAACAAGAATGAAAGAGCAAATTTAACAAGAAATTCAAGCTCGTAGCTGCACTTCAATTCTTTACTCAACTCCGGAAAATAAAAAGAAAAATAACTAAAAACTACGCTCAAACTAAATCTACTAAAAAGGAAATAAAAGAAAAATAATATACAAAGAGTCTTCAACTCCCCACAAGTCCTGGAATTGCAGAAGCTACGCACAATGCTTAGATGCATCTATTTATAGACTTTCCAATGTTGGGCCGCACTTTAAGATTTTTGTGGATCCCCAAATTTCTGGCCCAAATTGGTCGCTCTATCGCGACATAGAAAATTATTTCGCGACAGAGTCTACAGTCTTTTTCGCTGGCTTCTGTCACAACCTATTTCTTTCTGTCGTGATAGACTTTGATAATGTCACGACATAGTTTTGATTCAACAGTCTTATTCTTGTCACGACAGGAATGTCTTGTGTCGCGACACAAAATTTGTTTCACCAAATTCTTTATACACTTCTGCCTCTAAAGACTGTTGCGACATAATTTTCTTTGTCGCGACAAGCATTTTCTCTTAAGCTTGTCTACTTTGTCATAATAGAGTTTTCTATGTCGCAATAGGATTTCTTTGATTCATTAACACCTTTGCCATACTGCACTTTCTTTTCATGCGATAGACTTTTCTTTCTCTACCTATTGTCAGGTTGAGTTGTTTGTTGCGACATGTGAAATTTTTGTTGCACAGACTCTGACTTGGCTAATTTCATTTATCTAATCTTTGTCTAGAATCGAATTTTCTTCTCTATCGCGATATAATTCTATCATTCCAGAGCTTTTATTGTCGCTGACGTAAAACTTTCTTTGTCGTGATGTAGATTCTCGCTTCAATTTCTTTACTATGTCGCAACATGAATTTCTTTATCGCCATTCCTCTTGTATTTTCTCTACAACTTCTTGTCGTGATAGAGAATTCACCTCCCTCATGCTTTGTTTGTCGTGACAGAAATAATCTTTGTCGCGACAAAACCCTGTTGCTCTTTGTTATGAACTCTGAATGGTATGTTGTGACAGGATTTTCTTTGTCGTGACAGAAATTCTTCCTTAAGCTGGTTCCATGCTAAAAACTTTGTTGCAACATAATAACAATTGTCTCAGCTAACTTGTGTCATATCCTTGCCATGTTTTGTCACGACAAAGTTCATCTGTTAATCTTTAGCCTTTTATGTTACAGAGGAAGGATTGTCACGACAACGTTCATTTGCCATTTGCCTTGATCATTGTCGCGACAGAGTTAAGAGTGTCGCAATGTTTCTTTACATTCTTCTCAAAGAATGTCGTGGCGTAAAACTCTCGATGCGATGAGATTCTATATTTATGCCTAAGTTCAAATTTCGATTTGTTATGACATACGACTGTTGGTTATGACATAGTTCTTCGTATAAAGCCTAAATTTCCTCGTCTCGACAAAATAAAAACTATGTCGCGACTGCAGAATGCTACACTGCTATTTTTTTCCTTCTTTTATGTCGAATTATCTCATTTTTCAATTAAACCCGTAAAACACAAAGTCAGGAATATTCCATAATTTGGCATTAAAATAGATCTGAAACTACTAAAAATATGCCATAAAAATGGATTAAAAATAGATGAGTTTAGGACTCATCAAATTCCCTAAACTTAAAGTTTTGCTTGTCTCCAAGCAAAGAAAAGAAAATTTTGTTTGTCATCAAACAATTTAGCTTTTATTTTTAAGGGCATTTTTCTGTTTAAACCTCAATTGGGCAGGAAACATAAGTCTGTTGTAAAATTATTTTTAAACATGTTTCCACCAGAATCGTGAAGGATTTTCAATTGTCTACTAAACAAACAAATAATTCATACAATAAACAATTTAACTATTTAACCTCGACCAGGAGCAAGGCCAGGTCTTACTCTATTTTCCTGGCAAGATTAGTTGATCTTCTCGATAATACTCAGTTAGCATGCTTCTCTTTCATTCTTAAAGTCCCATATGCTTGTTTGTCATATTAATCTCCACTAATGTAGGCATATCATCACCTTTAGGGTCAAATAGGTCTTTTAGGCTTGTAATGTGTGTGACTTGGGTAATAAGGTAGATAATTGTACAATTTAAGCTCAATTTCACCTAGACTTTACTGACAACTTAACACACTTGCCTTTATTATGCATCCTTGATTTCTCCCCATCAGGTTTTGTGCATCTTTCTGCATATTTTTTATTGTGGTATCTTTTTCTCTTTTCATTGACCACACTCAGAAGATAACTTCCTATCCTTATTTTAGAATCTTTTTCACTTTTCATCCCTCACCAAGGTTTTATGGAATGGTGCAATGTTTTGTCTTTTTAAGCTTTCTACCACCCCATCGAACTTCGTTAGTAATCTCACTACAAGTTTGCATTAGGTATCAAGTGTTGAACACCCCTAAGAACTTAATTGTTCAAGGGAGGAAGGCTACAAAACTAAACTCATTCTTCCTTGATGTTTTTCTTTTCATAGCTTCTTTCTTAATTCTCTTTATCTCTTCTTATCTCGATGATTTTTTTTTCTCAACCCTTTTCATCATTCTCTGCAACTTAAAATAATATTCCCCCAAACTTGTCATTTTCTATCATTAATGTATTTTGTCTTGTAATCTGGGCAAATAAGGGTTCTTTATTGTAGGTTTATGTTTAAGGAATAAATTGGGTTTCTCATTTTCTGGTTGATGATGAGATTAGCTCTAAGCTCAATTAAGGAACTAGTGTGTATGCTTATGCATATCATAGGGGTAGGCTTTAAAAGGCTCAAACTTCCAAGAATTACCTATATCATTCCCTGTTAGTGATATTGTCTACCATTTCGCCTTGACTAATAATCCAACAAGTTCTAAGACATTGGAGAGATTACTATGATGGATCCTAGAAGATGTCCCCAATCTTGGCACAATTTGTTTCAAAGCTATTGTTGACCATGTACAAAGCTTATCAAGATTTTTTATAACCAAATTGTTTACAAAAATATAATTATAGGTCTTATCTATTCCATTAATTTATTAAAACATTCCTTATTCTTGAAGTTCAACGCATTTATTAATATCCTTATAACTTTCCCTTTCAATTCATCTCATCCTACCCTAATGCATCTATCAAATTTTTTGTTTGGTTTTGTGGATATGTTGTGTTTTTTAATAGTTAGAATGTTCACTTAGATCAACAATTCAGCTCAGAGAAATGTAAGACAACAACAACTCAATTCCATCAACAATTCAGCTCCACCAAACAATTCATAGTTTATTTAGCAATTCCAACCAGGAAATTTGGTTTCTCATTTATTCAACAAATCTATTTACCACAAATCAGCAATTTCAAATTATTAAGCTCAAAGGAAAGAAAATTTAAAGAAAACAAACAAGAAATGAAAAAAATAAAAGTGAACACCAAGCTTTGCAAAGAATTTTTCTATTTTATTGAATTTTTCAAGGATGGGATATTAGGTATAGAGAGGGAAAAGGATGGAAGAGCAAGGTGAACTATTTCCTCTCATTTTATGCTTATGGGAGGGAGGTAGATTCACTGGATCCAACTTGTAACCAACTATAGAAGGTGAGAACTCAGGGATCTAGACTTATGGTTGCCTTGACCTACTGCCTTCTCCACTTCTGTTGAGTACAAACCACTCCCTGGATATGGCTAATTGCTTGATCAATTCATTTTGTCTCCTGCACCCTCAATAGAATTGGTTCCCCACCCTCCCCCCTTGACAGTCGAACGCGGTATAAAATGTACGCCTATGTGCGCAAGTGCACGCGCCAGCCCGCACATAAAGGTACCGTGGTATGATATCGATCCACAGGATGTGCATATATCGATCACAAAGGTCTCCGCTTTTAGATAGTATCCGAATAGATGATTCTAGGCAAGAATTTAAGTATATGAAATTCTGACTAAACTATTGATTCTAATGAATTGTCAGATTTGAGCCTGTGGTTACATCTCCCCTGTCACTTTTAATGGATTATTTCTTCAAAATATTATTATTCAATGTATTTATACTTGTCGATGGCGAGGTGATCTTACTTACGATATCCTCTCGAGGTATATCTCAGTTTTATCTCATGAATAGAATTGAGTATATCTCTATCTCAACTCAGTATTCCGCTATGCTTAAACGTTCTAACCCCAAATGCCACCTTCGATCAGAATATCTCTATTTACCTAATCAACTCGAAGGTCGTCTACCTGATCCCTCGGGAAAAACTCCTATCTCGAATCTCTGATCTCTAGTGTGATTATGCTAATGTCAGCTTATTATCATCATATAATTGAACTACGTAAATGTGAGCGTATGTAACAAAATTGATAAACAAATCAACAATATAAAGATCAAACTTTAATCCATCACATGGCAAGGTTCAATATAACCCTTAGAAATCTAGAACATTCCCTGAGGAAAAGATCAAAATGTTGAGTATTAAAATATAATCTAATATCTAAAAAATAAGAAACAAGATAAATCCCGCACTTTCTCAAGTCCGTGTCACCGCTTCCGAATTCCGTGCCTTCCTTCGTACGCCTCCTCCTCCTTGATTTCTGAGTCATTCATACTTTAAATGATAGGGTTCAGATCTCGAGCTGACGTCGCGACGTCGCGACGTTTCCCACTTGTTGACTTCTGCATTGTTTGACCCGACGTCGTGATCGCCAAGGCCGCTGATGCGGGGACGTCGCGACGCGGATACGCTCCTGCTCGATCCCCATTGCTCCAAAATCGCTTTCAAAAGCTGCTCTTTCGCCCCAATGCACTGCAGATCCAAACCGTACACCAAGTCGTGGGTCTAGCCACAAAACTATAAAATTACTATCAAATAAAACGAAAAGATGAAAGACCGACGCTGAGTATACTATGAGTGTTTTAGGCACTCATCACACTACCAATCCTAGTTTCTTGCTTCTCACCCTCAAGCAAGAACCGACTCTAAACAGACACACACCGACCTACTAAAATTAACACTAAGACCGTGCTACACCCGCCGAGAAATAGGGGATCATTTTGGATCGTCTTACACCGTCGTCGTTTTGCTCAAAGTCACTAAATGCATACGATATTTGACTTCCGGAAAACTCGATTGAAATAGGTAGAAGTGACTCGTGCACCAAATCCCATGATATTCAATAGCCTTTCCCAAAGCCCTTATGTGCTTATAATGAATGACCTCCAGTATATGCCTAGGTTCCGACACCCCCAAACTTGAGCTCAACTCACCTATTTGGAAGAAGCTAACTAGAAAAGGATAGGAACGCACCCATTTTATTCATGACCAAATACCTAGAAACTTCCTATGTACCTAAAATAAATGGAAGAAAACCTAGTGCCAAGAAGTTTTAGAGTCGAAAGTGTTCCTAAGAAGGGATCCATCGTGACTCCCCCACCCGGGCCGGTTAAGGGCACTGTGCATTAATTCCCTTCAAACTTTCCACCCCGAACACTAACCAAACTCGAAGGCCCGAGTTGCGTGAATGATCCATCTTCTGCCCATGTAGCGGGCGTTGAAGTCACGACTCCACACTGACTCGTGTGGCATTAGGGCTTCGACAGCCCTCGTGATCAGGCCCTGGATTCCATCGATGATCTCGCTTTATTCTTATGCGCATACTCATTTTGTCATTTGTCTTTTCTTTTCCACTTTTTCTATTGTTTTTGTATTTTTATTTTATTTTATTTTTATTTTCATTTTTTTTTTCTTTGTTTGGGGCTCTATGGCAATCCTCTTTTGACTGGGTGTCCCATCACTTAAATGGTTCGAATCTCCCAAGGTTGGTCGAACTATAGTAGTTGGTCTCGGCGCCTATGCATACTCTGAAGGTCATTAGTGTGTAAGTGTGATAGGGTTCTTGAGAACTGGTGTCTTGACTACTTAGACAATTCACTAACCCTTTCCATCTATTCAACCTAATTACCGAGCATCAAAACATTGTATGCATTTGAACAACCATGTTAATCGTGAATTCAGTCCAAAAGTGATCCTCAAAATTTTTTTTTTTTTTTTTAACATGGCAAACAAACACGCAATCATTACATATAAGATTGACCTAACACAAACGCAAACGAACTACACATGACTCAGGTAAGCTGAACTAAACATGAACGAAATAGAAACCCAACTATGCTGAACAAAATAAAAGCACTATAAAAACAAAAGCACTATAAAAACACTAAAAACAAAATAGAACTAAACAAAACAAAACACGATCACCACACCCCCTCATACGTGGCAGCGTGTTCCTTACTGCAAAGAAATAAACAAAAGAGGTGAAGGGTACTCTCGTGATCACCGCGGCGGGTGTGAAGGTACGGGTGGGGCCGAGCCGCGCGATCCGGCCTCGTAGCGTCTTCCGCCGTCGCCGCAAAATGGTGGCCCGTTGGCCAGCACCGCACGCACATCCGCACTGAGGGCCTCGGCGTCTGCGTGTGACGAGGACGCTTGCTCCGGTCTCATCCTGCACGCGCCAAAGCCAGCCGAGGAGAGCACCGGGTCTCAAGGTCCGGGAAGGATCGAGAGCCGCCACTGTGGGTCGCTGGATGGTGATGGAGGTGGTCGACGATCGGCTATCGTCTCCCCGTAGATCGCCAGACCATAACGAGCCCGATACTCATAAAGCTCGCCCCTCGTCCGAGGCTCATGACCCGAATCATACACTTCCTCAGCCGCGTGACACCGGGTGTGCCTGCCACGATATTGCCTCGCGGGACGGGCCAGCCTCATTGTCGCCTGGGGAGCACCCGCTTGTTTCATTGCCAAAGATCGTGAAGGTGTCCTGTGTCTATCTGCATCCCTGCTATGGAGGATGGCATCCTCGGAGAACCCGCCCTCAACATCGAAGGGTATACCCTGTAAGATGGCATAGCTGAGCACGGTCACGCGCCATTTCACACATGTTCGCTGCCGAATGAGACGCCACTTGATGAAGTGGTGCCAAACTCAGAATGAAGGCCAAATGCTTGGCCTTGAAATTGTCCGCATGGCCCGCACTATTGATTTTCCACTTACCCCAATTACTGGTCAATACGCCGATAACTTGGGTAGTCAGAAGGTTTCACTGAGCCGATCGAATCCGGCCCAAGGAACATTCTCTAGACTGTAATAACTATTGATCGATCTCGCACCGAAGTCGACCACGCCCCGCGACCGACTTTCAAGACATGGGATGCGAGATTGGCGTAGAACTCGCCGCACCACACCGTCGCCGGACGAGGTGGTCGCAAGGCACTCATCCCCACCCGCAATTGTCTCTACGGAAGAAGTCATCGGGGTGGTGAAACCCCTTCTCCTTGATGAAGGATCGGTTTTTCCAAATGATGCCAAACCGATCAGCGACACTCGAATTCACAAATCGCGTGACATCGTAAGTGGGAGTCGTCCGCCGGGCCGACCCGCTGGCAGCACCGCCTCTCGCCCGCATATCGACCTAGATTTATTGTGGTGTTGGCACCAAAGTGGGCACCTACCGACTGGGACAAAGCAAAACACCTAGTGCAACTAAACGAACTAAACTACAAAGTGTGCTAAAAACTAACTATGACTCAAACCCTAGAATAGACCTAAGAAAAACCCTAAAATAGAATCTAAGAGACCCTCAGATCACTGGAGAATGCCTCTAAGGCTGTGACCCGAGCACAATGTGGTTGAAATGCCACAAGGACCCGGAGCCAATGTGTGTGAGGAGAGCCTCGATGCACAGCGCTGGCCTAGCTTATATACAAAACCTCCCACGGCGCGGATGCAGGAGCTCCCAAGAGGCTAGTGAGTGTAGGTAAGCAAGATGGCCAGGTTTCAGCAATGGAGCTACGAGGTGAAGATCCAAAATGAACTCGGGTCTCGCTTTGTGGGTCAGTGGAAACGCCGCGACGTAAGGGCGCGCCGCGACGCTACGGCAGAGTGCAGCCAACGCCGCGACGCTCGGGGGTACCGCGACGTGGCAGAGAGTGGCATCAAATAACGCCGCGACGCTGGATAACGGGTCGCGACGCGACGTAGACTATAAAATTCACGCCGCGACGTTGAGATCCACGTCAGCGACGTGACGTAGAGTGAAATTAACAACGCTCACGACGTTCAGAAATTAAACGCCGCGACGTGACGTAGAGTCATGAAAATCCACGCCGCGGACGTTAGATCCACGCCGCGACGCGGATGAGAGGGGTCAATTTGACTTTTCTTCGCGACGCAGTAAATCCACGCCAGCCGCGATCGTGGGAGGTCCACGCCGTGACGGACGTGAGAAGCTATGGATCAGTAATAAATTTGTGCACATTGATGATCTCTTGATCGGGAAAACCCTCCCCACTGCATTTCAGACTTTATGGACTTGTAATGTGGCCAACTTGAACGAATCCTCCCATTAGCTGCATTCCTCCGCTTGCCCCGAAATTCAAACAAACAAGTGAAACACCGTTACGTGAGAAAGCTAGAAACCCTATATTGCTGAAAATAAACAATAGAAATTGAAACTAAGAAAAAGGAAAAGTTTAAGAAACACTTGGGTTGCCTCCCAAGAAGCGCTATGTTTAATGTCGTTAGCTCGACGACCCTAAATCTCAATTTGCGACATGATTAGAAGGAACTGGGAAATTCTTATGCATCCCCCTATAATGCTCACACCCCATGTTCAAGGTGGATGAAATATTCTTCTGTTCACGCCCTTGCCCTTCTCGGTGTCTTCTCGCGGCAGTCATAGGCTTATCCTTGAAGTTTTTCGCATCTTCGCAACTCCGTACGAGGTTCCGAGGATATCTCATCGGTCATTATCTGGATGCTTCATGCTGAAATACATGGAAAGTGATCTCGCCTCAGATTTCAATTCGAGTTCACCTTCTGCACATTGATTCGAGCTTCTTCCCGTGTGGCTAGAAGGGGTCTACCCAAAAAGATGATGGGAACGGAGTCGCCTTCCTCCATGTCCGCACGACGGTCTCGAAGAAAAATTTACCAACTTTTACTAAGACATTTTCGATTATGCCCCGAGGATGTTGGTATGACCTGTCTACAGTTGCAAGCTGATTGCATGATTTCTGCCTCCCCAACTTTAGCCTTAAACATCGGAAGTGGCATCAAGTTGATGTCAGGTTCTGTCACACAGGTTTTCCGCATACCCGATTCCCATAGAAAACTAAGATAGAAAAGCTACCCTGGATCTTGAAGTTTTGAGGCTTCTTTCAGATGTAATCGCATTCTCGCCATATAACCCATACTCTTCCAACTTCTCTTCATTTGCCAAGATCTTTTTCATGAATTTCACATAACTTGGCATATTCCTCTAATGCTTCCAAAAAGGGTATGTTATCATGTAGTTTTCTCAAGATATCAAGAAACTTTACGAACTGCTTCTCTAGCTTACCTTTCTTCAATCTGGGGATACGGAATATGTTTGGCAAAAGTTCATCCATTTTAATCAAGCTGTCTCATCCCCAACTTTGTTATCCTTGACCGCTCTCGTATCTCTGGGCTGCTCGGTTTGTATCTGGTCTTTGGAAATGACCTGATCATGCCCTTTTATTTTCTGGGCTTCTCGTGATCACCGGGTCAGGGCCCCAAGTTTTCCACTCTCTTCCACTTGCAGTGATGGCTCCTATGCGACTTCTTTCCTTCGCCTGTGGTGGTTTACCAATTGTTTTCGCAATGATCTCACGCTTCGCGAACAGACGCCATCTACCGGCTCAACCTCCTCCAAATTTCAACCGTGCCACTTCGATTGCTCAACTGGTCGTCTCAAGGTCGCGATATTCGCCTCGTCTCGTCTACGGTTGCCGTGAGTGGGAGGCCGCATTTGTGCAAGGGCTTGTTCTAAGTCCATCTTTTCTCGTGAGGTGGTTCACTATCTCTGGGCTTTGACGGCATATTGTTCTTGATTATCTCCTCCATCCATACCCTTGATCGTTTCGATCGTTTCGATTATTACGCCACCTCGCCTTGATTTTGATTTCCGATAATTGTTTCCCCATACCGTCCTTGCCGCCATGCTTGACTTTTTGATCAACCTTGACACGCATCAGCCCGCTTCTACTGCTTGGGGCCCCACCGACATTCTCAGGCCAAGCCAGGTCGTTCTTCCATAGAGTTCACACAACTCCCAATGGTCAGTCCGGATGGTGTCTTCGCGCTCATTGCCTATTTAATTGTTTAGTCACCGTGTCAATATGATTCACCATGATTGTTGAGGACCTCATTATCTGTGCCACCCACTGTGTTTACTGGTGTAGCCCTCTCTCTAGGCCATTGATTAGTGTTGGTCGCAGCATCTTCTAAGATTTCATAAGCTTCGGTCTCAGGGTTTTCTTCATCAAGGTTCTCCAACCGAAGCATCAATCATCATTCTAGTTGCATTTCTCGCACTAATATGTATGTGACTCGCATCCATCTAGTCAAACTCCAAGGGTGTGGGCACTTCCAGTACTGCGGAAATCTCCGTCCCATGCTTCTGCTAGGTTCTCCCCCCAGTCAGTCTAAACGTATTGATCTCTCGTGACAAGTCAGGCAATTCTTCGGGTTGCGGGAAGAACTCGGGTCGTAAATTTTCGCGACCAAATCGCTCCATGTAGTAATGGAATCTGGTAATGGATCAAGTTAGCCGTTGTTTGCCTCTATCCCCGAAAGGAGTGGGATCAACCGTAACCTTGCAGCTTCTTCAGTAACCCGTCAGATAGCATCGCAAACTTCGGCGGAAGTTAGTCAAATGTACGTTCCGTTCTCAGGTAGTCCATGGAATACCATTCATCCAGATCAGACCACTTCAATTCAAATTGCTTAGTTTGAATAGGTGGCCGCCTCGATAGCCAGTTCAACAACAGCTGCGGTACTAACTCATCTAATAGCAGCGATCATCTCGGTCGTAAAATGGCTCGCGCTGATTCTTCCGGCATTCCCATTTCGCTTCTATGGTCTACCGTCTAATGCCAAGATCTCGCTTCTTCAGTGTTTTCCCCATGACTATTGGATTTCTAATCCGCTCCGCTCTCCCGGCTCTCGCGCACCGCGCGTGTCTTTCGCTCGATCAAACAGTGTCAAGTTAGTTTGATTCGATGTCGCATGCATTTCATCAAACCTACACTGCAATAACACACGAACCAACAAAACCAAATTACCAGCACTTGTAAAGATAGAACAAAACAAAAGTAAAGAAAATTTCAAGAGTAATATCTATTTGTTTAATTTCATATCAATTTAAACCGTCCCCAAGAATCCACTTAAAACTCGACAGTCGAAACGCTATGTATAAAATGTACGCCTATGTGCGGCACGCTACGCCCTGCTAATATAGTACTGTGGTACGTATATCGATCCACAGACAAAGTATATTGACTACAAAGGTTCTCGCTTTAGATAAGATTCGAATAGATGATTCTGTGCAAGAATTTAAGTATATGAACACTAAACTATCGATTCTAATGAATCATTGTGCCAAGCCTGTGTGGTTATATCTCCCTCGTCACTTTTAATGGATTATTTTTCAAAATATTATTATTCAATGTATTTATACTTTGTCGATGTATATAGGTGATCTTACTTACCGATATCCTCTCTCGAGGTATATCTGTCTATCTCATGAATAGAATTGAGTATATCTCTATCTCAACTCAGTATTCCGCGATGCTTAAACGTTCTAACCCCAAATGCCACCTTCAGGATCGGAATATCTCTATTTACCGAATCAACTCGAAGGTCAAGCCACCGTCCCCGAAAACCCTGTATCTCTCGATCTCTGATTCTCTAGTGTGATTATGCTAATGTCAAGCCGACATTATCATAAGCACTGGAACTACGTAAATGTGAGCAGATGTAACAAATTGATAAACAACTGAATAATATAAAAGATCAAACTTTAATCCATCAACATATGACAGGGTTCAATATAACCCTAGAAATAAATCTAGAACATTCTGAGTGAAAAGATCAAAATGTTGAGTATTAAAAACATAATTTTAATATCCAAAATACAGCGCACAAACTCACTTTCTCAAGTCTCGTGTCACTGGCCTGAATTCGCGGCCTCTTCTCGTACGCCTCCTCCTCGATTTCGAGTCATTCGTGATTTTTAAATGATGTGGTTCGGGGATCTTCGAGCCAACGCCGCGACGTCCCAATGCACCCCGCATCCAAACCGCCGTACACCGTCGGGGGTCTAGCCACAAAAACTATAAAATTACTATCAAATAAACGAAAAGATGAAAGACCGACGCGAGTATACTATGAGTGTTTTAGGCACTCATCACCTGGGCAGAGTACATTTTAATCAAGTTGTTGTTGATCATGTCCAAGCTTTCAGTCCAGCACTTTTCCCTATAGTTTAAGGTGCCCTCCATTTCCTTATCCCCTTTTACTATCAGAGTTCTTATTTCCTTCTAATGTTCCTTGTACATATACCTAAAAGCATCTACCTTATGCAGCAAGTTTTTCTACATGGCATCTTCCATGTCTTTCATGATTCTAATTAAATCACTATCTCTCCTGAAATTATCAAAGATGAAGGCATCTTCTCTTGCCTTCAGTTCTTCACTCATCTTCTATTCTCTTAGTTCCCATCTACTCTTTCAGTCCTCGTCTCTCTGCTTCAGCTCTTCTTCCGAATTTTGGTCCATTCTCTTCAACTCAGCATCCATATACTCATCTCCGAGTTACAGTTGGACTTTCAATTGGTTGTCCCTTTCTTGAATTTCTTGCCTCATGGATTTTAGCACTGCAGCATTGTTACCTAGAGGCTTTGAGATTTCAACATGCTCTTGGTGGACTTGTCTCACTTTAGGGGAGAAGGTTAGTACTAGGCTCACAATTTCTCCGCTCTACAGAAGCTTGAGCTTCACCTGTCGGATGTGGCTATCAGATTCTACCGGTTCTTCTTCCTCTCACAATCTCTCGCTTCTATTTCCTTGCCTCTGTTCTTAAGCCCTTTTGTGATTCCTGTAAGTGTTAAGGGTGATGTCTTGGGACATTTTTCTTCTTCCTCCCAGTCTCCTTGTACACCACCCAAGATACAGAGCCTTGAGATCGGCGCTAGGTGTGGAATCAACCCTTTGTAGTCTCCTCTGTAATAACTCATAATTGAGTTCTCAACAATTTTACCAACATTGAATTTATAGCCTTTTAGGATGGCATACAACAAAACTGCTTCCTTCTCCCTGAGTGTACATAGGTGTTTTGAAGGTAAGATGACTGAACGTAAGAAATAAATTATTCAACTCCCAAGCTTCACCTCCTCCTGTTGCCATTATATCCTATTTCTTCCTTGGCTGGACCCACCATCAAGCCCAACACCTCTATATCCCCAGAATCACCTTCTACTCCTCCAGCGCTTGTCTCACATGTGCCATGGACCACCTATGGCTTAACCCTAAGGATGAGGCCCCCTCCCTTTACCTGTGGTTTCCTTTCCTCAACTTCTGAAAGCGTTGTCATTCAGAGCCGAGCATCTCCCTTCTCTCTTCCGATTTTACCGGAAATCCCATCTCGATTGGGCGTTCGTGAGGGAATGTATGATCGCCAATACCTTGAGTTAGGGATGTGTGTTTAACATGTTCGATGCGTTGGAAGTGTTGTCTCTCGGATTCTCAAAGTCTCCGGATTGTCGAGGCATTAACCTGGCAGTAAGAACCTGCAAAACAAATAAGGCACCGATAGTGGTGTGTCGGCCAGCTCTCTGATGCTTATGTTAGGCAGAGAGATAGAGAGCGTAAAAATGTCAGTCTTGCAAGCGTATATTTTCACACACCTTTCTGTTGCCATTGCTTCCTTATATATGAAGGAGGTTGATGATCCACTTTTTATGGAAAGTGGGTGATTGGTTTCTGAAATGAATGGGAGGCGGACACTTTACTTGCGCGTCAACCATTTTCGCTTTTGGATAACTAAGTCGTCCGAATCTTCCTCCTTAAGGATCGTTTGATCATTTTCAAGGCGGTTACTTGCGAAGTTTGTGGGAGGACATGTTCCTAAGCTGCAAGGGATCAACCAGGGAATCATTGGTTGTCTATCTTCTCAGAGGTGGCTACCGGCTAGAAGAGGGCTGCAAAATGACTAGAAGAGGACGGTTCGGGCCATAAACTCGAGGCTCCTTTGTCAGATCCGATAGCCCACAAAGCCTAGACTTCAGCCGTGGTTCGCATCCATGCCTGCGGGGATACTGGGCCCCGGGTTCGACCTATCCGGGCCTTCTCGAACGGGATGCTAGGCTAAAAGCCATGGTACCCACAATGCCCCCATTTTTTCGGCTGGGGAGCTTAGTGTTCCCCGGCTGGAAAAATAGCTTATTTTTTATCGCTTGTCTTTAGGAACGGGGGACCGTTAATGCTTACGTGTTCCAACATGCAAGTTTTCGAGGAGTCTTCTATTTTTAGTGATGCATTTAATACGGCTTTTAGAGTTTCCCACAAGTTCGTAACCCTTATGAAAGGCTACAGGGTGATAGATTTTTATCTCACTAGCTGGTTTTGAGTTTTCGGTGGATATGCATGGCTAGACACTGGCGGATGCTGCTAGTACCGGGCTTTTCTAATTGCTCATGGGCTAAATGTGATGTTGACAGAGGTCGACCGATGACTACAAGGAACGTTCTAGACCGTGCTAATTTACCTTTGGAGGGGTATTTTTGAGCCTTATATGCCCCCTTGGGTGGTTCGAGAACTCAAATGGAGAAAACCACTTTTGAATAAATGCAACTTTATATCTCCATAGCTTGTGAGATAAGCCCCTCAGATGTCCCTCGCTTTCGCACCGCTGGAAATCATACATTGCCGAGGTGGCTCCAGGGCTTTCATCTTTCTTTGCCTCTATAATAGTAATGCTTTTTATTAGCCTTTCCAAGAGGGTTTTGCCTTTTTAGCCTCCAGAAGAATGCTTTTTCTCTTTTCTAAATTTCTCCGAGGCGTGGGTTTTTTCTTCAGCTTTTTCTTCTTGCTTAGCCTTTTTCTTCCTCTTGTTTTTCTTCCATTTCCTCTTCTTTTTCTTTGACTTTTTCTTCTTTCTTAGGCTCAGTTTTCAGCCCGGATGGGTTATGTAATTTTCTTAGGCTCAGTTATCAACCTAGATGGGTTATGTAATTGTCTTAGGTTGAGTTTTCAGCCCGGATGGGTTATAATCGTTTCAAGGCTTAGTTTTCAAATGATGTAATTATGAAAGCCTTTGGTGTAATTAATGAAATTGTGTTTCGAAATTTTGTGTTTTGTCCGCCTTATTTTTTATTGTGCTTCGCTAATCTAAGTGACCAATCGTGGACTACAATTTATTGACAAGTGGTTATGGTGTTTGATGAATCTTGTAATGATCGCCCTTCGATTCATGATTAGACTTTAATCAAGACTTACCAAGCCCATCCACAGAAAGGGCGTATGGCCTCTAGCCTAGGGGACCACGAACATGGCCCACGCTCGTTCACTGTGCCCTGGTAAGTGAAGCGTTGTCAGGATTCAAATCGCTTGGAGAGATAATGAGTCAGCAGCACATTTAATGCGCCTGTAGGGGCTGTACGCCTAATACTTAAGGAGTCATAATTGGATTTTACCCACTCCCGTCATGTCTACACCATTTTCTTGCTTCCCTTTTGTTCAAGAGTTTCTGTTGATACTTCGTCGTAGGGTTGCGTGTTTTGAAGATAGTTTTTCTGCCAAGCCATCCCCTCATCTTCTGTAAGCCTTATCTGCTTTCTGGGGTAGGTTAGAATCTGGGGCCATTGCATGTTTCGCATGTGAACGCAGAGGGTGTTCTAGACATGATAGACTAAGAGGGGCTTTTTTTTTTTCGTCCGTAGGTTCATGTGTGTTCTTGCCTCTTTACTAGCCTCGTATTACGCATGGAGCTGACTCGCTCTTTCTCTGGCCCTTGTTATCAATACTCAAGTAGTGATGGCGAGAGGTTAAGAAGAGACTTCTACCAGTCAGGTTGGACGAAGGAGAGGGCCTGTCCGAGTTACGCCTTCTGTAAGCAGCATCATTTCTTCTTTGTCCGTGGAAGAGTTGAGGTCTTACTTCCACATTCATGATAATATCGATTTTGAGTTGCCGAACGGTCCGGCTAAGTCCATTGTCGGTAAGGAAGACGGTGTAGTATATTTTATTAGGGAACAGCTCGCAACTGGGCTTCGCTTCCCCGTTTTGTTTCTAATCAAGCAATTCCTACACTTCTTCAGAGCACCGCCTACTCTTGTCCATCCGAATATTATTCGGATCCTGACTAGGTGTAGCGTACCGAACCTCCTTTACCAACTAGATATTTCGTTGGTAGAGGTTTTCTTTATTTCACATCAGCTACGCGACGGAGGCTGGCTATCCCGGTCGCCCGCAGCCCCCAGCTACAAGTTACTGGCTCCCGACTCGCCTAAGACCGAGGCTTAAGGTCGATCTAGTGCAGGACCGGTGGTAAGGAGACCCTCGCACCCTCGACCTCCCGCTTACTTCCGAACCGAGCAAATGTCATTCCTGTGTGTGTCTAAGTCAGGATTGTACGGCCATTGTATGTTTATCCTACATATTTTCTTAATAAACACTTTCTAGTGCAGGAAAAAACTGGAGAGGTAGACTGGTAAACTGGGTAGAGAAAGCTGGCTTCAAGAACATTCAAAAGTTACTAGAGATTTCTAAGCTGGAACGACATCACGAAATTCTTTTAACCGTGAAGAATCTTCGTGAATTGAGTCGCAATCCCTCTCCCTATATTCTTCCAGTTATTCCTCGCCCTCTTCCCACAGAAATAGTGGAGGGCGAGCATTACGTTATTGCCGACCTTCTAACTTTAGTCCCAAGAAGTTCGTCTCTAGTCCAAACTCTCCGAGACCGAGGTGTGGTCAAGCCGAATCGCGTGATCGCTCTTCTCTCGCCGTAGCCTTCGCTAGGAGAGGATTCCTACCGCCTGTTAATTCAAGGAGGTTGATAGGCACCGCCTCAGCATCTTTCCTTTACGAAAGGATTCTCAGCCCGCCTCTGCCAAATGGGTGTCAACGACGAAGAGCGCCAGCACTGGGTGGAAGATTTGGTCTCGGGTTGCTCCAATATCTAACACCTCGCCAGAGAAAAGGAAGAAGAGAAGGATGAGATGGCTGACCTCGTTCATAACTTTGGTGCACGGAAGCGCAAATGGGGTGCCAGTTTCAAGCGGGCAACTAATGTTATCCCCGAGGTGGTTAGTGAGGCTAATCAACACCCAATCAGCGGAGGTTTGGAAGAGCAGGTGATAGTCGTTATGGACTCACCTGAGATGGGCTTTCATGGCTAATCAAATTTGGAGACTATGCCCTCGGCGGATTTAGGAGAGGTTCCTCTAACTCATGAGGTCCGTGATATTCCTCGAGTGCATCAAGCAGCCGGCCGCCCAAGGCTATGTCTTCCCGTACAAAAAGTGCAGGTCGTCATTCCCAATCAACTACCGCTTATTTTCTTATATCTCTGCAAATAAGCCTTCTTATGGAGGAGATCGCCTCCCAGCCCGAAGGAGCCAGAAATATCAATCGTTGGGAGCCATTCAACAAGGGCGAATCCCCGATCGCCCATTTGGAAGAACTACACTCGACAATGCTTTGGATGCCGGTAGAGGTGCGGGTCGAGGGGAAGGGTGAAAATTTTTCCATTTCGATCCCTGCCTAAGCTTGTAAGGAAGATCTCAAGGTGCGCTCGAAGACCTGCAGATAGTCGATACAAGAACAGAACTTCGTCCACTACGGCCGATATGTCTGGCAACCGTTATGCACCGCTTCATTATCATTACCAAGTCACGCTTTATTCTAATGTGTCTCTTCAGCTATTAAAGCCATTCTGAACATGACCTACCAACATCAAGAGTTCCAGACTCGATTGAGGGATGAGGAGATGTTACATTTGATGCCCAATCTGGCCAAGCTTTCGACCATAGGGCTACCGAGTGCTTCCCTAAATGAGGCAGACCAAGCTCTGTTGTGAGAATGAGGCTAAAGAAGGCATTGAAAAGATGGCCCAAGCTAAGGCAGAGAGAGATGCTACTCACCATGATGCCTCGATGGCCCATATAGATGCTGATGCAGTAAGGAATGTAAAACCCAGGAAAAGTCGAATTTTCTGAAAAATGGTAAAATGGTAATTTTGGTAAAAAATCTATAATTTTTCTAGATCTCGGATGACAAAACGGACTTCATCATTGGAATCGTCTCGTGAAATCTAGCAACCACGTCAAATTTCGTCGAATTCCGAGATAGTTGGATTTCATGTTTTTCGAGGCACCAGGTGTCGGGTGCCGTAAAACAGGTTGTGAGAGACATGTGTGATTAGTACCCAAAAAGTTCTATTTCAACCCTATATTAGATAGGTTTTGAGTGCTTTTGCGCACTAATCATGTCATTTATGCCAATCAAGTGTTCAAGTCTTCCTTAGTATCACTTATGCCGCTAGAGGTTATTTTTTGGCTGTTTCAGAGGTTTTACGCAAGCTAGAGTTCAATATCGAGACATAAGGATGAATCATGAAGATTGAACTCAATTGTTAGCCATCAAACGTAATTCAAAAATCAAAGAAAGAATGAAGGCAAAGCGATGGGAAATCGGCGCGCAGAGGACAGAAGCAATGCGCTGATGAATCAGCAAATCCCAGGAATTTCGCTAAGATTGCGAAAATTTCGCTAGGATTGCGAAAATTTCACAACCTTAGAGAAAATTTCGCAATCTTAGCGAAATTACCAATTTTCGCTAGACACTGTGAATTCTCGCTGTAGGCACTCGTTTCCTAGCTTAGTTTTGCATTCGCTTACTCACATAAATTTCGCTAAGCTACCGAAATTCGCTAGCCAGCTAAATTGCCACTCGATCCCTACCGACCTGCTTACGAGTCCGAACCGGTCCCGGGGATCGATACTATCTATACTATATATTGGGACTCTATCGACCGCTCTTTCTCGCAGCCGCATCTGTACCTATCGTGCACAAACACCTCAAGAATAACAAAAATCATTTGTACATACAAAAGAATTAATGACTCGGAGTGGTGTCCATCACAATCTATACACATATACACAAGAGTCCATTTACTTGTACTATTACTAATTTACCATTACAAAACTTCGTAGATTACAGCAATACTTGGTGAGCAATTTCATCTCTGAGTCGGCCTGCTTTGGCCGATGTGGAATGTCCTGTCCTCTATCCTTGTCTTCGGTACCTACACTGATTGAACACCCGTGCTGCTTTACGCTTGAAGGGAACATACATGGACAACCACCAATGGCGACTGTCACAAGCTTATACATATGCAGATAAATATCTCTAAACATATTTATAACTTAAATTCTTATCATCTTATATTCCTATTGCATGTCAATCTTTTCTATTACATGTTCTATGTCTTAAGATCTCCCTTGATTTATACTTTTTCTCGTATTCCTATTTGAGTACTTTACATATTCCTATACTTGTCTTGTGTTCATCTTTCACGCTTGTTATTCTTCCTTTCAATGTTCCTATTCTTCGTCAAGTTACATAGCATGTCTCTAGTCTATGTCTTTTTCATCTTCTGCTCTATGATTTATTTCATTCCTTCACTTTCATACTAGACACTATTGCATACTCTCCCTAATATGTATTCATCTTCTGGTGACCGTTCTCATATCCTCGTTATCCCTGCATCAGTTCTACTTTTCTCAGGTTTTTATACCTATTTTCATCAGGCTATAATGTACTTCTATTCTCAGAACTCCGCTCAGATATTTTCATCGCATACAAAGCAGCTTCTATCAGGTCATATCTTCTATACATATCATTTCCTTTGGTTTCATGTCCGCAACACCTTGTAAAGGATCTCAGAAATAACCGAAAGCGTACCAAGGTACTATCACCGTACGAGGCGTTGATTTCTATCTATTGTGTGACTTATGGGCCACCGATCCAAACGGGATCTATATCATCGAATGCTAAACTGTGGCCTCAATGTCTGTCTATGAATATGTCGCAAAGAATCAGATCTTCCCCATAGCATGCCCCATTCATCTTCTACCAGTCCTAAGCAGATAATCACTTTTTATTACATTTTCAGACATATCTCATAAGCATGAATAATCGTTGTTATCATAATTGCTTAAGCATATATACTATCATCATTTACTCAGATTAGTTCCTCATATCCGAGAGTTTCACATTTCGGTTCTCATATATATATATATAATACATATATTCATATCTTTTTCTATCATTTAGTTTTCATTTCATCATATATTCCTAGCGTGTTCCATCTTATTCTTTTCTATGATGTCTAACTTCCATACTCATATCTTTTTACGTATTCCTATCATTTGTTCTTAGCATGTTCTATCTATTTATCTAAGTATATCTATCATATGTCCTATCATACACGTTATATTCATATTTCATTTAATCTATATGCATATGTGCCTATCACGTGGTACTTTTAGGATCATCATATTTTAAGTGACATATTCCTATACCTTTCTATACTTGTACATTATGCAACCTATGTATTCTTATTCCTTTATGATTCTACTTTATTTAGAAATTGGAATCAATCCAATCGGATCATCCAAACTAAAGTTATAGCATTTTCATGCCAACTAGTCATTTTACCGATTTTTCTAGTGACAGTTTGGATTACTCATTTTTCCGAGGTCTTAAATTTATATTTTGACCCTATGTCCTTGTAATCATTTAAATCTAAGGTGCTAAGGGTTCTATTCCAACTGGAATCACCCAATTCGGAGCACCGAGACTCAAGTTACGTCCGAAACAACTCGGACTACTCTATGATTAACTGATGCAGGAAATGGCTTACTACAATTTCACTTGGAGTGAATTTTTCGACTATTTAGTGTCAGAATTTGACAATACTTTCTCTTTAATTTTTGTTCTCCTTGAAGTCTATTTTAAGTGGCCACTTGAATCACTCAAATCGGATAAGAAATGAGCAAGTTATGGCCAAAATACGAAAACTGGTCAAAACTGGAAAACCAGAACAAGTTGTACCGGTAGAACTTAACTTCTACCGGTAGAACTTGGCCAAAATCGACCAGTAACGAAGTTGTACCGGTAGAACTTAACTTCTACCGGTAGAAGACACCCGAGAATGCCCAGAATGGGCAGCTTTTCCTTTTTTCCATGATGGATCCTCAATTCAACTCTATACTTCATCTACACTTCAAGACCACTCCATATGTCTTTGTAAACTCTTTTCTACTCAATTTCTTTCAATACTTATTTCTTTCAACAATTTATCCTAAATTACCTCAAACCCACTCTAATATGGGTTATTATCCATACACAACTCCAATCATGATGATTAGTTAGGTTTGTTCTAAACCCTAAACTCATTTACTTACTATTAACCATGAATTCATCCCCTTAAAGGGAGGATTCTATACTTTGTTTAGATTTTAAGGTTTTATTCACCTTACTTTCCATGATTATTGGTTTAGAATGAAACCCTAGCAAAAACCCTAGGTTTTGAGACAACTAATAATCATACAAACTCCATAGGATCTATACCAAGATTAGTTCCATACTAAAGGTCATAGTTCCATAAATTCTCTTGATCTTCGTCGTTTGATTTCCTTCCTTCCTCTTCTTCTCTTCTTCTTCTTCTTCCTCTTCCTCTTCTTCTCTCTTTTCCTCCTTCTCTCTACGGTTCTCTCTCTCAAAATGAGACCAAATGTTTGGTCTTATCCATGGGTTTGTTAAGGCCATGTTTGGCCAAGTCAAAAACTCATTTTTGACTTAAGTTTGCTTTATTGCAATTTAGTCCTTTCTCTCTTTATTAATCTCACTCTAACTTACACATATCATAATTCTTAAGTATCCCATCTTTCACAATTTCCATAATTGCATATCAACTTATTCATTTACAGCTATTTATATCCTCAAGTGTTAAATGTCCACTTTACTCCTTTGTCTCTAATATTAATTCCGGCCCGCTTTATTTCCTAAAAATTTCCATTTAGCTTATAATATACCCTAAACAAGTCCGAAACCGCTAGGTATATTTCGGGATGTTACAAATCTCACCATCGCTAGCGAAATTTGCATTCAAGACTGGTGATTTTCGCTAGTTTAAGCAATTTTCACGCTTACGAAATTTCACGCCTAGCTAAATTTCGAGCCTTAGCGAATTCATCGCTTCTGTCATGCTTTTGCAATTAATGCAACCGACTTCAATTTGTGTATTACTCCTTGTCCCTAAATTTAGCCAAATTGTTAGGCTTTATGGTATTTCATACTGCGGCCTATAAGCCCCCTCCCATTTTGTAACCCTAAGCAACAGGAAGCAATCTTTTCGCAAGTTTTTCTTTTTATCTTCGTGAGCTTTAGTTGGGTGTGGTTTTGTTTTTTCTCTTCTCCTCTCTTTCCCTTATTTTTCTTGCTGCCAACACTCTCTGAGGATGACAACTCAAGAGATGCTCGCTGTTTCCTTTCTTTGGAAGAGGAAGGAAGCTAGCTTCGTGGTGGGCATACGCAGGTCGTCTCTCTTGTGTTAAAAGCCAGTACCGTGTTTATGGCCCTATCTTCTCAAAATATGGTTGGAATAGCATCAATGTTACACGGCCAATACTTACTATGTTCTCAGATACAAAGGCATACTTATTGCTAGATGCACTGTGGTTCATTAGATGGTCTTTACGGCTTCCGAGATAGATATTTAATGTTGTGGTTTCAAACTCCGAAAAGGGCAATGTATGCATGTTATCCAGGTTGATCAAATAGGAGTTGATTTTGGGTGGTGAGGTTTGCTAGTTAAACATAGACCCGCTGTGGCTGACTATAGGTTGCTTGTCATAACGCGAGGATAAACCCGAGACACACTTGTTTGCCCTAAGTTACCAAGTTAGTGACCAATCTTCAAAGCAATCTTTCACACTTCATTTTCGCCTTTTTACGCTTATTCGCCAAACTCATCACACCATGGAAACAAAAATCCAAAAAGTCCAAATAGAAAGCCTTACCTTTACACTATGCAAATCATTCCTGTGGATGAAAACCCATCCCCGTGTTCGACCCTAGACCACTATATCACAGTGAGTTCGACTATATAGTAGGGAGGAACTTAGGTATATAAATATCAGTTGATTCAGCCTTCAGCCTACCGGCACGAATCAAATGATACACTACGGATGGTGCCAAACCACGAATGATAAGTCAAGTGTACTTGCGGATCAACATCACAAGTGAAGGTAATCTTTTAATTCTTTTGTAACTCCAGCCTGCAAGAATCGCAAGTTTCTGGCCAATTTGCAAAGAACTTTCAATTATTTTGTTTTTTTATATACGCGCTTTTATTTTAGCTAACCTCAATCTTTTCGCAAGTCGGGTTTGTGCCTTTTGTTGTGTCTCGCCAGTGTAATAGTTGGTATGCAAGGTTGACAGAGGAACTTCGTGAAAGACTGCATAGAATCGCACACAACCTCGACCTAGTCGCTGAAGCCGGCACACTAATCGATACCATGGATCCACTACCTGAAGAACAACAGAGTCAGCAAGGTACCCCAATGAATCCCACTACCTATAGAACTATGAGGGATCACATCCAATCTCCTAGGTTGGGTGTCCCTCCCGCATCATTCCTCCCCAAATAAGATGCAGCGCTGAGGCCTTACTTGGTACCCTCTACTCCCCATATATCATGGTATGGAAAATTAAAACCATACACTATATTAGGATTTGAGTGAAGCATGCACTACCTTAAGGAAGGTATGATGGACATGGATTTGCTGAAGTTAAAAGATTTGCATCGACCCTAAGACAAGGCCAAGATTCGCTAAACTCACCGAGGCCTAGAACCATTAGGAAATTGGCCGAGTCAGAGGCGCACTCCCGGCAGTTCCTTCGCTCATAAGACTAACAATTTGAAAGACAAATTTACACCTCGCGTACCTCGTGACGGGTGAGAGGTTCTACCAATGTTGGGAGAGATTTATGGAAACTATAAGTGCATGCCCACACCATGGGTTTGATACATGGATGTTAGTGAACCATTTCTATGATGGTATGTCTCCAACCATGAAGCAACTATTGGAGACTATGTGTGGAGGTAATTTTTTCAGCAAAAATCCGGATGAAGCTATGGATTTTATGAACTATGTAGCTGAAACCTCCAAAACTTGGGATGAACCTAGTCCTAGGGAAGCCGAAAGATTAAGGCCATTGAACCACCAAAGGGGAGACAAGTATGCATTTCCTGAAGACACAGAGATGAAAGCTTAAATTGACCATGAACTCAAGATTGGATGATCTGGAAATGAAAAATCAGCATGAAATGCAAACAGTAAATGAGTTATCTTCATCCCAATTTTCAGTCAAATAATTACCCTGAGGAGCACTGTCAAGAGCATGCCCATGCCATAAGTCAAAATAAATCACCCATAGATGCTCCATATGGTAACACCAATAATCCTAACTGGAGAAATTGTCCAAGCCTGTCATGGAAATCCAAACCCTTGCATATGCCCTCCAGAGCACAAAGAAGAAGCTGTTCCATTTCAATACAACAATGTACTTTTCCACTTTCATCTCCCAAGGAATGTGCACTCGAACTTAAGTAAAGTGGCAGTACGTTTGTAGAAGAATGAAGGTGCTGAATGTTCAAAACTAACTTAAAATTGGCAAGAGGAAGTTCACTAAACAGAAACTCGACAATATGCATTCTCGAATTTAAACTATTTACCCAAAGAACAAGTAGGATGTAGAAAAGGGAAGGCTCCTCCAAATACAACAACAACATCAAAGAGGAGCTTAATGAAATATGCTTCGACTAATGATCCAAATGTCGAACTCGATGAAGTTAAAGCCAGACTTTAGAAGTGGTGTAGAATCAGCCTAATATCCAGCCTAGTCCAAATGATCCAACACTGGTTGATTATCCACGAGAAGAACAGTACCCCAATAAGGAAAAGAAGAAGATCAGTGTACCCCTTCCATTTCCACAAGCTCTCAAGAAAAAGAAAAGTTCCGTTAACCAAACAGAAATGTTAGAAGCTATGGCAGAGTTAATATTCCTCTCCCGACATGATCAAGCAAGTCCTCACTTACTTAAAAATTCTCAAGGACTTACGCACAAGAAAAAGTGGGTCTTAATGTGAACAAATGTGCCTTTCCGACCGAAAGTGAGTGCCATCATCGAACGCAAGACTTCGTGGAAATACAAAGACCCGTGGATGTCCTACAATCTCTAAGTAATATCGAGGCATTAGTGCGAGAAAGCCCTATTGGGGGACTGGGAGCTAGCGTGAATCTTACCTATTCCATACAATTGGCTCAAAGTGAACCAAACCCACTTCCATCACACTGGCCATTAGCCGATAGATCCGTTAAAATACCAAAAGGACCATTGAGGATGTTCTAATACAAGGGACTCATCTTTACTATCCAGTTGACTTTCACAGTTTCGACATGTAATCCGCTTGTAAGTGGGACCCAAACCATGTGCCCATTATTTTAGGGAGGCTATTTCGGGGCTACTTCAAATGCTACACAACTCCGAAATGGGGTTATGTAACTTACATTTGGGAATATGGTCTTAGAATTAATATTTTCTATTTGAGTAAAAGCATATGCACTCGGGAGGAAGATGACTGAAGAAGTCTCGTGGTCATAGATATCCTCGAAGAACAAGCTAATGAGCAATGTGAGCAAGATTTATTAACTCAAGAATTGTCTGAAAGTCCAGAGTGCAACAAGAACCTCAAAGATGAGTTTAGTGCAAGGGTATTGGAGAAGAAATGGTAAATTTTACCTCTACGAACTCCGGCGATGAACCAAAGGACTCTCACGCCTGGGAAATTCAAACCACTCCCACCGAATTAAAGTATGCATTTTCGAAGAAAATGAGCAAGGCTCAAATGTAATTTCCCTCACCAAGTGACTAATTCCGCATTGCGAGATAACTCATACACCTCTCAAAATAATAATAAGCACGATGGAAAATTTCTGATTTGAAGGGCATAAATCCATCAATCTGTACCCATCACATCTATTTAGAAGAGGAGTCTAAAGCTATTAGGCAGCCCCAACGGAGGTTGAACCCCCACCTGCAGGAAGTAGTTCGCATTGAGGTCTTAAAATTGCTCCAAGCTGGTATCATTTACCCCATTTCTGATAGCACTTGGGTGAGTCCGACTCAGGTGGTACCTAAGAAATCAGAGTTGATCACTGTGGAAGAATGAAAGGGTGAAGAATTGTCTACCCGACTAACTACCGCCTGAGTGTGTATTGACTATGAGGCTCAATGAGGTAACACGAAGACCACTCTCTGCCTTTATTGATCAGCTCCTTGAAAGAGTCTCCGGACACCTATCTATTGTTTTTTGGATGGGTATTCAGGATATTTTCAGATAGAGATTGCTCCAGAAGATCAGGAAAAGACCACTTTCACTTGTCCATTTGGCACGTATGCTTATAGGAGGATGCCTTTTGGTCTTTGCAACGCACCGGCCACTTTTCAGAGATGTATGCTTAGTATGTTCAACGATATGGTGGAGCGCATAATGGAGGTCTACATGGATGACATCACTGTATATGGAGGCAATTTCTAAGAATAACCACAACTGGAAGCTATACTGCAGAGGTGCATAGAAAGAACTGGTGCTTAACTGGGAGAAATGCCATTTTATGGTTAACCAAGGAATTGCATCAGCACATTATTTCTAAGTGAGGGGAATAGAAGGATAAAGCAAAGATCAACTTATTTCCAAGTCGCCTCAACAAGTGTAAAAATGATTGGGGCACTGGGTCATGTGATTCTATGTGACGATTCATTAAAGACTTCTCGAAGATTGCTAAACCCCTGTACAAGCTCCTAGAGAAAGATGCCAAATTTGTTTGGGGGAGAGAATGCCAGGATAGTTTTGAAGAGCTGAAATCTCATTTGACTATCGCTTCGATATAGTACGAGCACCTAACCCGGCGCTAATTTTGAAGTGATGTGTGATGCAAGTGATCTTGCTATAGGAGCAGACGCCAAAGAGAAGATGTAGGAACCTCATGTGGCCTATTATGCAAGTAAAACCTTGAA